>SJYA01001141.1:243513-257995 GCA_006410615.1 Neotragus moschatus | reverse complement strand
CCAGGGCCGATCTCCTTCAGAATGGACTGGTTGGATCTCCTTGCAGTCCAAGGGACTCTCAAGAGTCTTCTCTAGCACCACAGTTCAAAAGTATCAGTTCTTCGGTGCTCAGCTTTCTTCACAGTCCAACTGTCACATCCATATATGACCACTGGAAAAACCATAGCCTTGACTAGACGGACCTTTGTTGGCAAAGTAATATCTCTGCTTTTGAATATGCTATCTAGGTTGCTCATAACTTTTCTTCCAAGGAGTAAGCGTCTTTTAATTTCATGGCTGCAGTCACCGTCTGCAGTGATTTTGGAGCTGAAATATTACAGAATACTAAAAATTCCATGAGCTTTTGGTTATAGTCAAGGCACTTGATATTACGCTCTTGTGTTAAAGTGGATAGTGTACTGGATGACGAACCTTCTGCAACACTGTAAGAATAGATTTCCTTTTTAGCTACAAAGGTTCCTCATTTAAGGGTTTGGAGGAAAATCTATTCTTTGTTCTTTGTTCTAATTTAATGTTTCTAACCCAACTCAGTACCTTTTCATTGTTCCCTTCCCTATTTCTGATTCATTATGTTTCTTCTTACAATGACCTTGCTCTTCCTCAGCCATAGAGACCCTTTTCACCCTTCAGAACTGGTTCAAGGTCTCTGATTCACTGAAATNTTGGAGGAAAATCTATTCTTTGTTCTTTGTTCTAATTTAATGTTTCTAACCCAACTCAGTACCTTTTCATTGTTCCCTTCCCTATTTCTGATTCATTATGTTTCTTCTTACAATGACCTTGCTCTTCCTCAGCCATAGAGACCCTTTTCACCCTTCAGAACTGGTTCAAGGTCTCTGATTCACTGAAATCTTTCACCTGCCTCTGAATCCACACATAACCCTTAGAAAGACACCCGCCTGCAGCAGCCAGATAGCACTACTCTGAGCATTTGCTAGGAGCTCAATAAAGAGTTGTTGATTGACTGAAGGCTCGGCAGTCAGAGGTGACTGCACCAGATGGAGCAGTCCTTCATGCTGAGAGGCTGTAACAGTGACTCCTTTGAGCAATGCTTTCCAAATATCCAGCTTAGAACACTGACTAGGATGAGAGCTCCAGATCAAGTCTGCGTGCCAAGGTAGGGGCCAGACGGCGCAGCAGAGGGTGAGGCAGTGGGTGTGGGTTGGGTGATGATGGCAGGGTTGACGTGAGGATTAAATGGCATAAATCAAGTAACTGCTTGGACAGATGAAGTACTCAGTTAATATTCTTAGCACTGATTGTATTCTCCTAATTCCTCTAGAGAGAATCATTTGATGTTAAAAAACTTTCTAACGAATTTTTAAACCCTAGTAAAAGAAAGTTCCCATTAAGACACTTCTGTAACAGCAAATGATTAAACCACAGCAGTGGGAAATTCAGTCAAGTATGCAATTAGAGCAAAGTTAATATATTAAATATGTGGGTGCATTTCTTTAAAAGCAAGGTTGCTAAATAAAGATGTGGTTATGGCCTTCTGCCTTTACAGAAGAGCATTTTGCAGTGAGTCAGTTTAAGACAATTAAATGTTTCTAGCAATCTGGAGCAACTAACATCCAGGGCTCCAGCAGCAGCCCCTGCCTAGTGGTCTAGTAACTTCCTGCCAGATAAAACACGCTTTCAACACATTCTGCAACAGTCAAGCTTCCTGCTTGATGTCTTGTGTATTTATTACTGAGGCCCTACTCCTCTTTCCCCCAGCTTGACAAGCAACAAGCTCCCTAAACTGCCTTATCCTTCTAGGACCTGCTTATATTTCTCACGTATATGAAAGTCTTTCCTCAGCCCCCCAACTCAGCCCCTTACCTCCAGGCAGATTTTTTCCACTCCTCCGTCAATTTTTAGTCATCAGAATTCATTTTACAGTGGAAAGCTGGTGGTCCCTCTCATGCCCTTTTGTGCTTAGCTTATGTGATAGCTTCTTAGGCTAAATTGCCAGTTTCTAGTTAGGCAACCATTTAACAATTCAGTTTTCCTGATTCCAACTATAAAGTGAAAACAGTATTTCTATGTGGTTGAGGTTGTGTCATTAATCACTAAATAAAAGATTTATATTTGAAACATTAACCAACTACATCTATTGTCCAAGCCTGGTGGAAAGAGTTTCTAGAAAGTGCTCATCTCTGTGACCTCAGAGGAGATGGTCAAGGGAGGATAACGGATGAGCACTGACTAAGGGGAACTCTGCTTGGAATCTGGAAGGTCACACTGGAGTTGTAGACCTAACCTGATTCACTGACTGTGTGACCCAGGCTATATGACTCTGGGGCTTCACTTCTGTAGTTGCTAAGTCATGTCTAACTTTTTGCGATGCCATGGGCTGTAGACCATCGGGTTCCTCTCTCCATGGGATTTCCAGGCAAGGATACTGGAGTGGGTTGCCATTTCCTTCTCCAGGGCATCTTCCCGGCTCAGGGTCTCCACCAGAGAAACCCGTTCTTGAGGCTTTAGTTTTTTCATCTTTAAGTGCATTGGTTGGGTTTCAGAAGGAAACAGTTAAAAAGATCAAGGGCAGTTTGATGAAAGGGATGGTGAGAGTACAGGTAAGGATGTCAACCAAGGATGGAGAGACAGCCCCTCCACCCCCCTGCCCTTACCCAGATACGAAGAGACTCTTTGTCTTACCTTGACCTGAAGAATAGGAGGAGAGGTAATGTAGGAGTGTTGTCACAGGATCTAGAAAGAGAGCTTGCAGGGAGGGCCATCCTATACACTGAAGTCTTGGGCAGAGAAATATAGCTGCTGCCAACCTGTGTCCAGGCAGTGGTGGTGGGTAGACCAGTGGAATAAACAGCCTGACCCTCCTCTCCTCTCCCCTGCTGTACTTCTGTCTAGATGTTCCTTGGGCTGAACCCAATGAGAAACCAGAGGGCAAGAAAACCTCAACGGCAAGTCCAGAGAGACCAACTCCCTGGAAAGAGCAAGTAGGGGAAGGGTGAGAGTGGATATGGAGGGAGCAACAAAGAAATCTCAGGCCAAAAGGGTCTAATTCTGTTAGTGGTTCCCAAATGCCAGCCCATAGATCAGTGTTGATTTGTGATAATATTTTTACCAATCAGCAAGAAAAGGATCAAAGCAAACTTTTGAAAAGGACATGGTGAATTTTTCATGAAGCCAGGTTTATTCTATTTAGAGGACTGTCCCTTATTCTGAGATTATGATCATCCTATATATGTTTGTGTTAAGAAGATATATCTTTAACAAATGGCAGTGATAGTACATGGGAATTACTGTGTTTTACTGTTTTTTTTTCTTTTTTTCCTCGAAAAAAAATTGAAAAATTGGCAGTCCTACAAGAACTAACCAATTATTTTTTGATGGAAATTCTTACTGGTTTATGAAATCTAAAAGCATAGAGACCTTCTATCTAAGTGACCTCTGATAAATTATACATTGAATGTTTTGTCAGGTGGCTATTCCAGAACTGTGTTCCCTGAATTCCCCTGGACTAAGTCCAAGATGGACTTGAATGCAATATCAAGTCACTTTAGCACAGTTCCAAGATACTGTTATTCTGGACAAAACCCCACACTTGTAAAGGTCGACCTTTTACAAGATCGACCTTTACAACCTGTGAAAGGTTAACTCCTTTTCCATTTCCATCGATAGAGCAGAAGAAAAAGGTATTTGAAAGGAATTGTTGATTCAGGTTTTAATTTGTAAAAAGATTGTTGGCACGAAAGTTAAAGAGAAATGGCTGTATAACATATGATAGCTTCATAAATATAACTTTAAATAATGGCTTACCTAAAACTCTTAATAGGCCAGCTAATTTTAGTTCAATTGAAAGTGATTCAATTCATTTAAGTTCAAAAAATATTTACTGAGGGCTCACCATTTGCCAGGTACTGTGCTAAGGAATGAGGAAATAGGTTGTAACCAGACATTCAGGATTAACACCCTCACCAGATACTCAGTTTAGAATTTCTCTCCAATACAAAAGTCCTGGATTTAGTTTTATGTGAAAATGAATGTCAAAAATTTGATTAATTGAACATTTTTATGCTCACTCGTAATATATTACTCTGTGCTTTGGGGCCTGTTCTTTTCTCCTTCATGAGGATTCTAGTAGATGTTAGAAGGAGGTAAGAGAAGTTCTAACCTATTTTCAAATACCTCAGGTCTATCTCAGACAATACTGCTTGATAAGTTCTCACAGACTGTGAACAGATAGTATTAGAGGAGAAAAGAGACCTAGTAAATAGTTTGTATCTTTCGTCATTTAAGTTAAAGTTAGCAGTAAAACAGGTTCTGGGTTACAGGAGACCTGAATTGGGGTTCATGTTCAGTTGAGTTCAGTCGCTCAGTTGTGTCCGACTCTTTGTGATCCCATGAATCGCAGCACGCCAGGCCTCCCTGTCCATCACCAACTCCCAGAGTTCACTCAGACTCGCATCCATCGAGTCAGTGATGCCATCCAGCCATCTCATCCTCTGTCGTCCCCTTCTCCTCCTGCCCCCAGTCCCTCCCAGCATCAAAGTATTTTCCAGTGTGTCAACTCTTCGCATGAGGTGGCCAAAGTACTGGAGTTTCAGCTTTAGTATCATTCCTTCCAAAGAAATCCCAGGGCTGATCTCCTTCAGAATGGACTGCTTGGATCTCCTTGCAGTCCAAGGGACTCTCAAGAGTCTTCTCCAACACCACAGTTCAAAAGCATTGATTCCTTGGCACTCAGCCTTCTTCACAGTCCAACTCTCACATCCATACATGACCACAGGAAAAACCACAGCCTTGACTAGATGGACCTTAGTCGGCAAAGTAATATCTCTGCTTTTGAATATGCTATCTAGGTTGCTCATAACTTTTCTTCCAGGAAGTAAGCGTCTTTTAATTTCATGGCTGCAGTCACTATCTGCAGTGATTTTATAACCCAGAAAAATAAAGTCTGACACTGTTTCCACTGTTCCCCCATCTATTTCCCATGAAGTGATGGGACTGGATGCCATGATCTTCGTTTTCTCAATGTTGAGCTTTAAGCCAACGTTTTTACTCTCCTCTTTCACTTTCATCAAGATTACAGAATGTGCTCTGTGACTTAAAATAGCCCTCTTGGCATTTTGATTTTCATGGGTGGATTTCTTAAAACTTTGGTTATCACAAACCTCTTTGACTAACAAATGATACCTATCAATTCCCTTACCAGAAAAAAAAAAAAAGCCTTTGTACCTGCTTGCGCGCGCGCACACACACACACACACACACACACACACACGATAAGCACACAATTTCGCATTTACTTTCAAGTTGCTTCAGTGTTTTTCTTAGTGCTACTTGTGTAACCCAATTATAAACTCTTTGTTTAGAGGGAATAGTGTATTCCAGCACCTTTCCTTTATATTCTAAAATAAAATAGCAAATGTTAATGAGCGAGGGTATGAATATGTTACTGTTGCCCCCACTGTAAATCATCCAGATGAACAAGCGAATAATCTGCTGTTCCTAGAGACATGCCCCAGACTCAGAAAAACTGGAATGGCTCTTCTCTTTGGACAATAGAGCAAGTAACATACACTCCCAGGGAAGCCTGGTTCTTGTAACTGAGCCACACTAGTACACCTGTCATGCCGACTGTGAAGTAAAGATTTTAATAATGAGAATATATTTCTTTCATAATAGAAAAAGAGAAAGGATGTAGCAAGGTGATTTGCTGTTAAAAGTGATTTTTTTTTCCGTATAAATCATGATTATTTCTTGGACTCAAGTTCATTATAAACAACCAAATAAATATTTTATCAGCAAGGAAGAGGTGACAAGAGAGGTTGGGTAGGCAGCTAATAGGGTCTGCCACGAACAGCACACATAACTGATAAACTTTTTCAGGTTTTTTTTTTTGCCATTGATGTGAATTTCTTTACTCTGGGAATAAGTAAGCTTTTCATAGAGCTTTCATGTGATTTATCGTATATTTATAATGGCTTTTCTTTCCAGTTCTTTTACTGTCAGAGGGAAAAAGCATTTTTTCAACATCAGAGATGAAACCAGCTGTTAAGCATTAGTAATGAGTTCATGTCTTCAGATGAGATAGTATCTTTGAAGCCCTAGGGCTAAAGTCAACAGCTTTGTGTACATCGTCTTATTTTGTCTTTTTTTTCACGAGCAAGGTGGGCCAGTGCACATTGTACCTTCTGCTTGCCAAACATCTGCTGATTGATCTTCCCCAATAAATCAATTTAGACTAGGTTTGTTCTGAAATCACTGGGAGCAGGGAGAGTAATTCTGAATTAGTGTAAGATGTTGCTGAAAGAAAAACAAGCAGCACTGGGTATTTTCTGTGAATCTTGGTTAATAATCAAGGTATATAGGAAATATCTTGAGAACTGTAACCTTTGATTATTCCTCATTGATTAGCACTTGCTAATGAGATACCCACCCGATGTTTGTGGGTATTAAAACATTATGTATTGTGTAGTTTTATGAACAATTTGTCTTGAGTTTTATCCATGCTATAGGCATCTCCCAAAACACCAAAACATTAGTAGAATGTTTTCAGAGACTTTAAAACATAATTTCCCCCTCTGTCTGTGGATACCCTGACTCATTTTTCAAATTGCTTCAATGTTTATAACATTTGCTGCTATCTTTTTTTTAACTAATTAATTTTTACTAGAGTATAGTTTATTCACAATATTGTGTAAGTTTTGGGTATACAGTAAAATGAATCAGTTTTACATACCTCCACTCTTTTTTAAGTTCTCTTCCCATATAGGTCATTACAGAGTATGGAGAAGAGTTCCCTGTGCTATACAGTAGATACTTATTAGTTGTCTGTTTCATATATAGTAGTGTATATATGTCAGTACCAGTCTCCCAGTTCATCCCACCCCTCACTTCCCTTCTTGGTAACCACAAGTTTGTTTTCTAAGTGTGTGAGTCTGTTTCTGCTTTGCAGATAAGTTCACTTATACCCTTTCTCAGATTCCACATACACTGATATCATATGATATTCTTCTTTCTCTGACTCTCTGTACTGAATATGACAGTCTTGAAGTCTATCATGTTGCTGCAAATGGGTGTTTTTTTTTCCGTTTTTATGGCTGAGGAATATTCCATTGTATGTATGTAGCACATCTTCTCTATCCGTTCCTCTGTTGAGGAACTTGAAGGTTGCTTCCATGTCCTGGTTATTGTAAGTAGTGTTGCAAGGAACATTGGGGTGTATGATATTTTTTCTAGTTATGGTTTTCTCTGGATATATGCCCAGGAGTGGGACGGCTGGATCATGTGGTAGCTCTTCTTTTAGTTTTTTTAAGGAACCTCCTTATTGTTCTCTGTAGTGGCTGTACCAATTTACATTCCCACCAAGGAGATTTCCCTTTTCTCCACACTATATCCAGCATTTGTAATCTGTGTTTTTGATAATGGCCATTCTGACTGGTGCGAGGTGATACCTCATTATAGTTTTGATTTGCATTTCTCTAGTATTTAGTGATGTTGAGCATCTTTTCATGTGCTTTTTGGCTACCCACATGTCTTCTTTGGAGACATGTCTATTTAGATCTTCTGCCCATTTTTTGATTGAATTGTTTCTTTGATATTAAGCTGTATAAGCTGTTTGTACATTTTGGAGATTAATCCTTTATTGATTGCTTCATTTATATTTTCTCCCATTCTGTAGGTTGTGTTTTCATTTTGTTTCTGCTTTCTTTTGCTGTGAAAAAGTTTTTAAGTTTGATTAGGTTCCAAAAAAATGATTTTAATTTTTTTTTTTTAAATAAAGGAGAGGATGAAATGAGGAGTTGCTATTTAATAGATAGGTATAGAGTTTGGGATTTGCAAAATTAAAAGTTCTGCATATCAGTTGCCCAAAAACATGAACATGCCTTACACTACTTAAATGTAAATTAATAATGCTTAAAATGGTCAATTTTATGTTATGTGCGTATATGTATATATTTATCACAGGTAAAATTTTAAATAACATAAATATATAGAGCAGATAAGTTATGGCATGAAGGATTTAGTATTAATTGTGATTAATATTGTTGTGAAAAAGAACTGAAAAAAGATTGCACATAATAAAAACTGTGAAATTTAAGAAAAGGAAAAAGCATGGTAAAATACTCTCATGAAGGAAAAGATTTTGATTCCTTTAGTTTAAAACATTTACCAAATATTATTTGTCTTAAATTTTGATTTAGTGGGACATTTAATAATGCAAATACTTCCCCTGTTTGTAAGGATAATGCTTTGTACAACTGAGTTTTTAGTGACAGGATTGTTTATTTTCTCAGACATCATTTCCAACTGGATTTTGAATATTTAGGTATGTTGACCAACAACGTTTTCATCCTCCCAGTGTACCCCAGTGTTTCAGTAAATGTATATGCCTGTAAGAAGGATTTTCAGCTCAGCTTATGTGTAAGGTGATAGAATTTTACTGCCCAAATTGAAGTTTTTCAAATTTAGCTTTGTGAATAAATTTTTGCTGTTCTGTATATAGCCAGCCACAAATGATTTATGATTGACATTGTTCAAAGTGAAGGTAATCTTTTGTCTACCAGTGAATTTTAGACTCCAAATAAGTAAACTTTTAGAAAAATTTTTTAAAAATTAACTTTCAGTGATTAAAAGCTTGAAGACTCTAATGATGCTGTTTCCAAAACCAGCAAGGAAATCCTTAGTTGGAACTTGATGTTCCATGAGAAACCTTTTCCATGATCAGTCTCCCCCTCCTTCAGCCCAGGCTGGCATTTGCTCAGACTCCCCTCTTTACCAAGATCTGAAGGAGAAATGTGTTATGCATCCTTTTGGATCAGATAAAAGTGTAGCCACAATTTCCATAGTACATTCCATTGTGATAAGGTAAGCAGAGGACAGATGAGAGAGCTCTCGTTTGCTGTAAATTTCCACTTCTTTTAAGGTCTCCCAGTCAAAATACTACTAAGAGGCATGGCCAGATATCAGAGAAGATGGCAAAGCTTGCTCAGTGGGACTCAGTTGCTTGTGAAATGACGAGATCATTACCTCTAATTCATCTTGCACTCTGCAGTGGCCAGTTGTCATGCCATGTCTTTCCCTGTTTGGAGTATTTCCCACGTCATGAATCCCATCTCCCCAAAGAATAAGCCAGGAGCTCCCTCTCCAGCCTCCTTTGCCCCTCCATGCCCCATTGTAGGCATGTGACTTAGGCTCCCCAAATCTGACAGCAGCTTGAGGATTCAGCATAAATGAGAGTGATGTGAAAGGTACCAAACAGAATGGAATCTGGCTGGGGGAGCAGGGTCGTTCTGTTTTCGGAGGCTGCAGTGACAGGAGACTTAGGAGGAACATCTCAGGGACTTCCCTAGCAGTCCAGTGGTTAAGAACTTCACTTTCCAATTCAGGAAGTGTGGATTTGACTGCAGGTAGGGGAGCTAACATCCCACATGCTTTGCAGCCAAAAAGCCAAAACAAAACAGAAACAATATTGTACCAAATTCAATAAAGATATTTAAAAATGGTGCACATCAAAAAAAAGTCTTAAAAAAAAAAAAAATAGAAGAAGTAACATCTTAAAGGAAGTTGGAGGGGCTGTGGGGCCTTTGCCCAGTGGCGGCAGTAATAGGTTCTCCCCTAGAATCTGAAAGGGAAGTTGGGTGCAGTCTCCGAGACTGATTATCTGACTCTCCTAGGCATACTCTGAAATCCATATTCTCCTGAATACTAACTGGAATGGGTTCGTTTGGTTTCAAATGTGAATCTGACTGATTACTTGTTTGTTTGACTCTAAGTAATTTAATTATCCTGAGCCTCCACTTCCTCCTCTCTAAAAAATGGAGGAAATGCTAACTCACTGAAGGCTGCCATGGTGATTAAACGTGGTCATGTGGAAAAATGCTTAGCATAATGCTTGACCCATAGCAGGAAGCTGCTTTTTTTTATTTTATTTTTTTTAATCATCTTTTTAAGCTCTAGATTTTATGTTTTTCGTGGTATAGCTCCTAGGAACTTATAGCTAAGGAAAGAGCCTGAGCTCTTGACCATAAGATCAAAAACTCTTAGCATTTGTGGTGGCATNCATGGTGATTAAACGTGGTCATGTGGAAAAATGCTTAGCATAATGCTTGACCCATAGCAGGAAGCTGCTTTGTTTTATTTTATTTTTTTAAATCATCTTTTTAAGCTCTAGATTTTATGTTTTTTGTGGTATAGCTCCTAGGAACTTATAGCTAAAGAAAGAGCCTGAGCTCTTGACCATAAGGATCAAAAACTCTTAGCATTTGTGGTGGCACTGGCATCATGTAGCTGCCTCTTCCCTGGTGGCTCAGCCAGTAAAGAATCTGTCTGCAACACAGGAGACTGCCTGCAAGGCAGGAGACCTGGGTTGTGGGTTGCCATTTCCATTTCATTTCAAACCGCTTCGACNAGCTCTTGACCATAAGATCAAAAACTCTTAGCATTTGTGGTGGCATTGGCATCATGTAGCTGCCTCTTCCCTGGTGGCTCAGCCAGTAAAGAATCTGTCTGCAACACAGGAGACTGCCTGCAATGCAGGAGACCTGGATTGTGGGTTGCCATTTCCATTTCATTTCAAACCGCTTCGACCCATTCCATTGCCATTTCCTTCTCCAGGGATCTTCCCAACCCAAAGATTGAACCTTCATCTCCCACATCTCCTGCATTGTAGACAAAGTCTTTACCACTAAGCCCCTGGGGAAGCCCTAGAGAAGATATCGTATTACAGTTTATTTACCTTTTTATTTAAAAACTTTAATGTGGCTACTAGAAAATTTTAAATTAGACATTTGATTTTTAAATTGTATATTTCTATAAGACAATGCAGCTCTAAGTGGTGGAATCAATCATGTAAGTGAAACAGACTAAGCATCTTTAGATAATGATTTCTGCAGTCATCAGTCAGTAAATGAAACACACACCTCTAAAGACAAAAAAGGAGATTCTCATACAGGACAGGCTATATCACACAGAATTTTGCGACAGAACTTGGATTTTCCTACTTTGTTAAGGAAATGTGTGACAGTATTCTGCCATATTTTATAACAGTGATGTGCCAAAAGTTTTACTTGGTAACAGGTAGATTTGCTATGTTTAAATTCTGACTAAAATTTCTAATGAGTTCATTTTTTTAAAACCTATGCCTTTATTCTTCTGTCAATTATTTGAAAATAATTTTCAAAATGAAAAAAATTTAGATGAGTTTATATAATCCAGATGGTCAGTAGTGATGATTATTTTCCTAGTATACTGAGGGTTAAGAACTTGAGTAATTTGAAAGTTACCTTATGGGTACTAGACTGTTTGCTTGTTTTCACCACAAAGCAGTTCTGAAATTGGACCATTCAGATCTCAACATTACATGTTAAGCAGTCACAAAGAAAGTTATTATGGGTGACTTTTTATAGATTTTCAGAACATAATTGTCAGAAAAGAATGTAAAACACATTTGAAGGCAAAAAGCCAAATGCAGCTTTACTCAGAAGGAGAAAATTAATAAGATTCAGAATATAGTTACCACCACGGACATAGATATTTCTATTTTAAGAAAGATTCCAAGTAGAAATAGCCCCTAGGGAAAGCAGACTGTTCTAGAATTTATAGCATTTTCCTTAGGCATTTGAGGCAGGCAAAACAGGGCTTACTTTTTTTCCAAAGAATGTTTCTGAACTACATCTAATTTTAAAATATCTTACAATTTAATTTTCCTTTGCATTACATATATGATTCAAGAACATTTTCTTCCCTAACTGAAAAATGTGACCAGCTATTCAATAACAAACACATGAGAATCATTCATGTATTGACTGGCTGCTGTTGATAGGTAAGGTCCAGAGCTAAAGCCTAGAGATAAAGCTGAATTCATCAAATTTTCTACCCTCCAGGAGCTCATAATGTGAAAAAAGTTGAGAAAGTGAGGACAGATACTCAGATAAGTGGACTCTAATATTACAGAGATTAGAAAGGAGAAAGGAAAAAGACAGGTATTGAGCAACATCACTGGACCATGAATTTTCAATATACTATGTCCCCCAAATTTAGATAATATAAAAGATATAAAAATGAAAGTGAAAATCATCCAGAATTTTACCACCCAGAGGTTGCCATATGTTATTATGAACTGAAGGTGTGTGTTCCAGGCTCCCTCAAATTCATATGTTGAAGCCCGAACACCCAATGTAACAGTATTAGGACATGGGGCCTCTGGGAGGTCATTAGATTTCAATGAAGTCATCAGAGTGGTGTCCTTATGATGGGATTAGTGCCCTTGTGAGATAAAATCAGAGAAGTCCCTCTTGCTGTTACCTTCTCTCCCTTCCTTCCCCCTTTCACCCATGTGAGGATATAGCAACAAGGCAACTATTTGCAAGCTAGTACCCAACCATGCTAGTACCTTCATCTCTGACTTTCCAGCCTCTAGGATTGTGAGAAATCAGTGTCTGTGTTTGAAGCCACCCAGTCTGTGGTATTTTGTTATGGCACCCTGAGCAGACTTAGACACCGCTTAGGCTGCTACTGCTGCTAAGTCGCTTTAGTCGTGTCCGACTCTGTGCGACCCCATAGACGGCAGCTCACCAGGCTCCCCCGTCCCTGAGATTCTCCAGGCAAGAACACTGGAGTGGGTTGCCATTTCCTTCTCCAGTGCATGAAAGTGAAAAATGAAAGTGAAGTTGCTCAGTCATATCCGACTAGTAGCGACCCCATGGACTGCAGCCCGCCAGGCTCCTCCGTCCATGGGATTTTCCAGGCAAGAGTACTGGAGTGGGCTGCCACTGCCTTCTCCTTCGACACCGCATTTGGTGTATAATCTTCTAGGCTTGTGTGTGTGTGGTTACCTGAAGATGAATAACATATAAAACATTCATACTGTACATGGTTATATGTGGTTAAATTCTTATCATTTTAATAGAATTTCATAGGTATCTATATTTGAATAATAATATCATTTCCCTCAAATTTTAACTTTAAAAGCTATCATAACTTTGAACGTTCACAATAGATTTTACTATGTGCACAGGCAGTTTTCCCCACTATTCGTCAAACCTGTAATAAGCATATATGTGTATCTTTGTGACCCTGTTTTTCTAATAGTATAAAGGGAAAAAGTGGTTACTGGATTTTAAAGATTATATTCTTGACACATATTAAAGATTACATCCTCCAACTTCATCCTCCCACCCGTGACATGAGAATCAGACTTTTCTTACACCCTTGACAAGAAGATATTTTTAATACTTTCTATGTCTGTCAAACGTACAGGTAAACATGATATCTAAATTCAAACGTTTTTATTTCTTTGTCTCCATTTGGATATCTTATTGGGTATTTGTATGTCTTCTTTATAAATTAGAAACTTTGTCCTTTGTCCATTTTCAATTTAAGGGCTAATCTTTTCCTCATTGATTTATATGAGACCTTAATATATGAAGGATATTATATTGTAATAGATGCTGCAAATATGTACTAATACTTACTTTGAATATTTATAAATGCTTCTTATATGGGTTAGAATAGTGGTGCACTCTCTTATGAGATATAGAATTTCTGGAGACTCAATTATCTTTTCATCTTTGTGCATTAACGCATAACTTTGAAGGGAGAGTGAAGTTTTTGCAGAAGCAAAATCTAATCAAAACTTGGAGAAACATTCCATTTCTCTGAACCTCATTAAGTACAGATAATACATCACTTTGATTCAAATTATTAGACATATTTTGAAATAACTGATTCACTCTGATACTTTACCTAAATTAAACAGCTCAGCTATTGACATGATGACCTGGAGCTATTATTCCCAGCAGCAAATTTCAGTTTACAAAACCATCAAAACAAATTAAGCTGATGTGATCCAACTTGCCTGATGAGACTGAGGGCAGCCAGAGGCCAGACTTTATCCCTGAGAGCCTACATCCTTGTGCTTCTCATCCCCAGGTCACCCCACTCTCTGCCAACTTCTCTCCAAGCATCCAAAGTCAGCCTCTCAAAGGGAGACTGATTCCTAGATTGAATAACTGACTTGAACCCTTCAGGGGATAGTCTCTCTCAAGGCAATCTAGAAATTTGGGGAATTATTTTTCTTCAGATGACAGCAGTTGAAGTGCGCTCTCATAGTCAGACTGATTGATTCCATGGTCCCAAAGCACGTTTTCCCTTTGTCCTGTCTTCCTCTGATCTGAACATTCAGCTTTCAGAAAATGAGCAAATTATACATGAAACTTGGACTTTCTAGGTGACACAGTGGTAAAGAATCTGCCTGCAGGAAACACAAGAGACATGGGTTCTATCCCTGGGTGAGGAAGATCCCCTAGAGGAAGAAATTGCAACCCATTCCAGTATTCTTGCCTGGAAAATTCCATTGACTGAGGAGCCTGGCGGGCTACAGTCCATGGGGTCACAAAGAGTTAAACACGATTTAGGACACATACATGAAACTTGAGTTTATCCAGAATATTTATTCAAAGTAACTCTTAAATTCAACTAATATATTTAACCCTTATATAGTCATATATATATATATATATATATATAT
>SJYA01001141.1:228902-243325 GCA_006410615.1 Neotragus moschatus | reverse complement strand
TATATTCATCTATATATATATATATATATATATATATATATATATTTAAATTTTGTCCCCTTACTACATTTCAAAACTTCCTGTTGTGTGTATACACGTACTTCTTAACATTTCCGCTCTCACAGAAAAAAAAAAAAAAGCACAAATTACCATGCTTTCTCCCAAAATAATGCCTGTTGTTTGGAACTTTTTGCCATTTGAAGAAGCCAAATAGAGAAAAAAAATGTCATGGGCATCTGATGAAACAAATTTGCAGACACTCAAATACTTTAGTTTACAGAGGTCCTTTGCGACACTGATGCTTCTTGGGGACATTCTGGAAAACAGTCTATCTGTAAACAACCTGTTTCAGTGCCACGTGTTTGCTAAATTTCTTTGCCTGTTGACATTTTTTAAAAAGAACACATTTGCATGTGAAAACAGGACCTTTTGTTTCTTATACATTTACTCTGTTAGAAAAATTAAAAACAAAACAGGTCGTCTTGCCTAACTGCTTATGAAAGAGCGTTTTGTAAAGGACACTTCCTAGTTCTTTGGCCAATCTTATTTTAAACTACTCTTTTTTAACTCTCTGAAGTTGGATAGAACTTTTTATTAAAATGAAAAGTTCTGGAGGTAATGTTTTACTTTGTATCTAACTACAGCATTTCCTTTCTTAGGTTTAATTACTTTCTTATTTGTGTCTAGCTTTATACTGCTGTAATTTTGTGTGTGTGCTTTTGGCTGCATCAGTTCTTGGTTATGGCATGCAGGCTCTTCTTTTTGGTGCACGGCTTCTCTAGGCATGAGGGTTCAGTAGTTTGGCTCCTGGGCTTAGTTGCCCCTCAGAATGTGAGACCTTAGTTCCCCTACCTGGGACTGAACTCATGTCTCCTGCATTGGAAGGTGGATTCTTAACCGCCGGACCACCAGGGAAGTCCCCAGTATTGCTGTAATTTTTGTCCACCAAAATATTTCTGAAAATTCTTCTAGCACACGACATGATTCCACTTGCCCAGTCCTTGGAGTTGTTTCTGGCCATGTGACTTCTCTGGCTAATGAAGTAGGAGGAGACATGGTGTGTCCGCACTTCCTGGCTGAGCACCCTCTGCACGCTCTCCTCCCAACGCCACCTGCCTGGATCGCAGGAGGGCGTTCCCAGGCAAGGCTCCCATCCAGAGGCCCCTCAGTAACAACGATCAACAGTGTCCCTCTGCCTCCCAGTGTGGATGGCTATTGTGAAGAAGAAATGAATCATTCAGATAAATATAATATGAAGATAAGCCATTAGCCAATTGCAGTTAATATCCTTCCAAAACTTTAATGAAGTTTTGATATTTCTTGATAGTAGTCAAAGGAAAAAGAAATATATTTCTCACCAATGATGCCATCACTACCACCTCTCTATGTACTGTTGGACCTGAACTCTCTGTTGAAGTTGTTGCCTGTAGAATTTAGGTTATTAAACTAGCTGAACTTTGAGATGATTATATAGGGACAATACTGGAATAGGAGCAGGAAAGCCTGACCTGGATCAGTGCCTCATTTCTTGCAAGATATCGATATAAAAGTGAGGCATGAGAGTTTGAACAGTATGTAGAAACTCAGACTAACATCTCGTGTTCCAGCATCTGGGGAGCTAACATTACCCGTCCAGATATAGTAATGTTGGTAATATTAGATACTATCTAGATAAACTGGCAGATGTCTAGAAATAAAGTTTTGATTTCTATACTGTTCATGTTCTTTTATGGGAGAAAAAAGCCAATTGTTAGTTGGAAGCCATGAAGTTTACCATGCTTTTAAAAGTGTATTTACTTTTGGCTGTGGTTGGGTCTTTGTGGCTGTGCAGGCTTTTTTCCAGTTGCAGCAATGGGGGGCTACTCTCTAGTTGCAGTGCACGGGCTTCTCATTGCAGTGGCTTTTCTTGTGGAGTACAGACTCTAGGGCACGTGGGCTCAGTAGTTGTGGCTCCTGGGCTCTAGAGCACAGGCTCAGTAGTTGTGGCACACCAGCTTTAGTTGCTCCGAGGCATGTGAGATCTTCCCTGACTAGGGATCAAACCCATGTGTCCTGCACTGACGGGTGGATCCTTCACCACTAAGCCACCAGAGAAGCTCTACCATGCTTTAGTAAATGAAATGTTTTACTTCCTTAAAGTTTGCAGATTTTCATTAAATCTCTCACGTCAAGAAAGATTTGTCTGAAGGACTATTAAAGTTACAGAGAGAGTTTCTATTCATATCTTTGTCTTGCCCTCAGTTACAGCACAAAGGCTGCTTTGCATTTCTTGGGAATTTCCATTCACAAAACCTCATTCATTCAGTTAGACTTATTCTGGTTGTGTTATTCTATGTGGTTAGAGTTCCAGGGTTATAGACTCTCAGAGATTTGGCTACAGGGGGCTTATTGGAGATGGCTTTTATAAGCAAAACCTATAACGGAAGAAAAGAAGCAGAAATGCAATAGCAGCCTGAGCTGATTCCATTAGCAAGTTGGCCCAGCCCTTCAGGATTGCCCTCAAAAAAAGGGACCCAGGTCTTGCAGCCCTGCATCAACCAGTCACTCAATGCAGGTTGACCCATGAATGGGGATGACTTTGGAACAATGGAGTGCTTTCATCCAAGTAAAATTCCTGGTGATAGACTCAGCTGCTGGTCATCTCAGGCAAAATTAACTGAAAGTAAATCATAGATCCAAATGTGAAACCTAAAACTAGAAACCTTCTGGTAGAAAAAAGAAAATATTTGTGACCTTGGGCAAAGATTTCTTAAATCAGATAGCAAAAGCATGATCCATGACAGTACAAATTGATAGATTAGACTTCATCAAAATTAATAACTTCTGCTCTTCTAAAGACATTGCAAAGGGTATGAAAAGACTAACCGTAGACTGAAGAAAATACCTGCAAAACACACACCTGAAAAATTACTTGTATCTAGAATGTATACAGAACTTTCAAAATCCAGTGATAAGAAACAAACAGCACAACTTAAAAATTTGTGTTGGACAAAACATTTCAATAGTTATGTCACCAAATGAGATAGAAGGATGGCAAATAGATGCAAAGGTGCTTAAACACCATTAGTTATTAAGGAAATGAACATTAAAACCACAATGAGATACCACCTCATCTATTAGAATGGCTCAACTTAATAACCTTACCAGAATCAGAGAGACTATGAATAAGCCAAAAGTTTCATACACTGCTAGTGGGAATGTTAAATGAGACTACAAATTTGAAAAATAGTTTGAGAGTTGTTAAGAAAGTTAAAAATACAGCTTACCATGTGATTCAACTGTTTCACTCTTAGGGATTTACCCAAGAGGAAAGAAAGCATATGTCCACACAAAGATTTGTACATGAACATTTATAGCAGCTTTATTTGTAAAAAGTCAAAAGCTGGAAATAATCTAAATGCCAGTCAGTGGGTGAAGGCATGAGCAGACTGGTGCATTCAGTGCAGTGGAATACTATTTAGCAATAAAAATTAATTATTAATGCACTAAATCCACTAAAATGTGGATGAAGTTCAAGACAATTCTGCTGAGTGAAAGAAGTCAGTAAAAAGTTGCACATTGTATGACTTTATTTATATAAAGCTCAAGGAAATGCAAAACAATACATAATGACATGAAATGCTCTTCCTTGGAAATAAGGTGGGATGGAATGAGTAAGAGAGATTACAAAGGAGCATGAGAAAGTTCTGGGAGTGATGGAAACATCATTATCTTGACTGTGATGGTGGTTTCACGTGTGGATACATATGTTAAAACTCATCAACTTGTACACATTATATTTTTCAAGTTTGCTTAAGGAAAAAAAGAAAGGACGAAAGAAGAAAGAAAGGAAAAAATAAAAGGAAAAGAAGGGAAACAAAATGTAAAACAGTTCTGAGATATCATTTCTTACATATTGGAGTGGTAAAATAACCTATTTCTTATAACAGCAACAAATCTTTATATTTAAATATACATAGAAATGCAATTCTATATTGATCTCATTTCAAGATAAGAATGTCTCCTTTAAATCCTTTGAAATGTTCATTTAAAATACAAACAATATTTAACAACTGTAATTCACTAGTGATTTGAAAGTTTGCTTATCAAAGGGAAGAATCTTTTGAAAGCAATTTCAGAATGCTAAAATTTAGAAATATCAGAAATGTGACCAAATATATGCTTCCTGCAAAAATAATGTTATGTTATACCTAGTAGTAGAAGAATAGAAGTTATACAATCTGACACAATTTAAGGCATTCTTGTCTTTCCCAGTTTGTCAAATGTAGTATTTTAAAAGCTAATTTAAGCTTGTTTTTCATCGCTTCTCGGCCTTTTGGCTAAGATCAAGTGTAAGCTTGTTTTATAAAGTTGACTTCCTATATAGTGTGCTATGAACTTGACCTTATGAATTAAAATGTTTTTAAGTGCTTTAATAGTTTTGGCTCTTAATAATTCTTTAATGAAGTCATCACTGAATTACAATTTGAACCCTAAATGGCTTATGAGGTTTATAATAAGCCTCGTTTGTAAAATGAGTGAAATAGTTCATACATATCCTAGCGTTAATGAATTCATAGCCACACTCTCATTTCTGGATGTGCCACTCCGTATAACCAAAGGTCACGTGATGTTTTTACACTGTTCGCTTCTGTGTGTCAGAGTTTTCAGGAATAGTTCACGGGGAGAAACCCTCAGTCAGGTATCTGGTTCAGGTCACGCCTCCTTGCAACAGAACTTTTATTTCCTAAACAATTTCAAATGAGATGACTTATAAGCACTAGTTGTTCTTTGTCAGAGGATGTTAAAATGGGGCAAAGGCAACAATTAAATAACATTCTAATACGGTCCAGATAAACAGATAAACAGGGGTAACCTGGCACCTGAAAAGCGGATCTTCGTAAATTCTCACTGGATTTTACCATAATGTTCTTGCTCTGCAGTTAACATATGACTCATCAATCACTCAACAGCTGGACCCTCCTTCAATCTCCTTGACTCTAAATTTCTTAATTTCAAAGGGGATAATAACAATATTCATGGAGGAGGAGGAGAAGAAAAGTACAATAGTGATTCTAAAAAAACCACCCCCAGCGGCTGCCGTAACAATTCAGAGAGACAGCCATCTGTCAGTCGCCTAGTGCTTTGCCTGGAACTCAGTCCAGTCGTTCTGTTTCAGATGGTATTGAGTGAATGCCGTTTTGGTATCACAAACTTTCTTTCAGGGACACAGAGATGCATGAGTCTTCCCAGGTGGTGTCAGTGGTAAAGAACCACAGGAAACGTAAGAGACAAGGGTTTGATCCCTAGGTTGGGAAGATCCCCTGAAGGTGGGCATGGCAACCCACTCCAGTATTCTTGCCTGGAAAATCCTCGGACAGAGGAGCCTGGTGGGCTACGGTCCATAGGGCTGCACAGAGTCAGATACGACTGAAGCCACTTAGCTGCAGAGATGAATAAAGATTCTAAGAATGCACAGTTTTCCAGGAAAGTCAAGATGTTAAAGTACTGTTCAGAGGCCAGGTGCCACAAAGGCAGAGTGAGTTTCATGCTGCTTTGCTGCTTAAGATACCTTTACAGAATTAAAGACATTGTTATCCTTCATCCGTGTGTTCTCTACCACAGCTAACCACAACTATTCAAAAGAGGCATCTGAGATCCACCTACAATTTGGTCCCTTGTGGTACAGAGCAGAATCTGGTCTGCTAAATAATCATCCTTTGAGTTCCAAGATTTGAAGGGGGTTGCGCATTGAGGAGGTGGCACTAATGTGACTGTCCAATGGCCTTCAAGTCTCTAATCCTAACCTCCACCTCAAGCTAAATGTATTCTTTTAGAAATGTAAAAATTCAGTAACTAAAGCAGAAGCAGTTACTTCAAGCCCTCAGGGCTCTCAACTATGTGAAATGTAAATTGAAAGAAGATAGATTCTGAACCCCGGGAAGCTAATTGGGAGCCCTAGGCAGAAATCCTAAATGTAGTAATTGGCACCTTGTCCTTTTCAGCATCTTAGGCAGCCAGTGAGAGGGTTACCTCTAGGGTGTTAATAGCATTGTTAGAGAAAAGGCAGTCAACAGAGATTGGTAGGCTGAAGTCTCCCATTTCCAAAACTCCAATTAAACTACTAGCTCAAGGGTTACAACTAACCAGAGAAAAAATGTTTTCATATAGTGCCAGTGAGGGACTCTTCCTTTGGACAACAAAACCGTAAATGGCTCTACTACATAAGTTAAAAACTCACTGAAAAATTGTAGTAGAATATTCAATGATAAATAGAGGTAGAAAATTCTTCATTAAAATCATATTCTACTAATCTTAGTTTCCCTTTGACCTCTATCTCTTCAACAAAAACCCACCTGCTAAAAATTTCTGTGGGTTTGAGACATATGTCCCGTCTGTCTGGGGCCAGAATAAATGAATTCTTAGAAAAGAGATGTTAACACTGAACAAAAATAATTGTGTGAAAGGAAGGTTCTGAATATGTACCTCACTAGATCAAATGTTCTTAGCTGATGATGCCGGGGTGGGTCATGAGTAGAAAAGAAGAATGCTGAATCCAGAAAGTAATAGAGAAACCAAAGGGCAAGGTCCCACCGTGCACAGAGTAGTCTGTTTGAAATGAATCTGTTCCAAACAGCGACACCACTGTGCACTTGCAGATAGTTTCCCAACCATTGTCATATCCCAAACATCTTATATCAAATAGACTATAAAGTCTCATCATCCTCATTCTACAGATGAAAAACATGGCCTGGAGAGTTTAAGTGACTTGGGGTATCATTACAGCCTAACTCCCAGCCCTGCAGTCTTTCTTCTCTACCACACTGCCTCTACATTAGAGCTGGAAAGGTTGTTCCAGAAATGTCTGTGGGTAGAGTCTAGGGGATCCTTACTAAAACTGAGTCAAGGGTGTACAGATAGCTCATTCTTTTTCTTTTTTAAGGGAAATCCGCAAACTTGCATAAAAATAGAAAGCTACTATAATGAGTCTCCATGAACTCATCACAGCTATAACACCAACCTACCCAAGTATCACCTGAGGCCTCTAGGGGGACTAGTCGAGGCCTAGGTAGAAAGGACCCAGCTGCCCCAGAATGACTTGAAAGGGAATGAACTGAGAATACGGGGAAGAGACTGTGATTTAAACCCAAACCCAAACAAACCCAGTAAGATGAGTTACTCAGTCTGTTTCATGTCTAAATTCCAGAGTTTCCTCATATACAAGCAAATACTTTGAAGTAACCCAGGATGTCTATGCTTGTGCAGGACCCCAGAGAGCAGTGTGAGGTCACAAGGAAAAGCGTGATCACAGCCACCGCATACCAACTTCCCTCCTGCCCAGAAGCATCCTCTCATTGGTACCCTGCCCACTTTAACACATTCTACTTGAAAAAGTATGTGTTTTATTTTTTTAAGTGTTTACTAGTAAAATATGAAAGAGAAACTATGTTAGAAAAATCTCTACATTAATTAAAGAAGTTACAGTTTCATGAACTGTAATGCTTTTGAAAGAGAAACTCATGAAAACCTCTTTTCTTACCGGTTTTGTGTTTCTTTGTTGTGTATTTGATGCTGAATTTCCAGACGTGGTGCTGAAATAAAGTAAGAGTTCAGAATTGCAAAATTTTCTCTTAGACATGCACACACTCATACACACACATACACACCCCACATCTAATATATCTTTATGCTGTAACATTGAAGATGTATCTTTTAAAGTATTTCCTCCCAATGTCATTTTCTGAACATTTTTAAAGGAAGTCAAAACTAGGGAATGTAAACTTTACTTGAAGAAGATAAAATAGCCTTTAAAGGTCCTCTTGAGAATAAGCAGTCTGAACAGTACAATCTGTTCTGAAAACCTGCAAAATATCTTATTTCAACTAAAAAAAAAAAGAGAGAGGAAAAACATATCCTATGAAACAGCAGACTTTGAGAATTCTTTGTCTCCTACACTGCTTCTCAATCAATTTCTCTTTGTCTGCTGGATTATTTCCAATAGTTTACAAACATGCTGTTATTTATGGCATCTTGAGCCCTCTTAACCCTTTAGTTTCCTCTTGATTACTCTGATCCCCATTAGAGCAAAACTATATTGTCACTGTCTCTAATTCTTTTCTTCCTATTTTTTGTTAAAGCCATGCCATTCAGACTCTCAGAACTATCATCCCACAGAAATTGCACTTACTGAATTCACTAATGAGTCCACATTACTGTAGCCAGTGGTCATGTGTCACTGTTCATCTTAACGACTTTTGACATGATTCAAGACTCCCTCCTTGAAATGCATTCTTCACTTGGCTCCCAGGACACCCTAAGGTCCCAGACTTTCTTCCCACTCCATCTACTGCTCCTTTTCAGGCTCCTTTGACGACTGTTTCTTCTTTCTCTCAACTCTCAACATTGGCTTGTTCTCTTCTCTACTCACATTCACTCCCTTGGTGAGCTGCTCCAGCTTCAGGGATTTAAATATTATTTATATGCTGGGGCTTCCCTGGTGGCTCAGACAGTAAAAGAATCTGCTTGCAATGANTGTTTCTTCTTTCTCTCAACTCTCAACATTGGCTTGTTCTCTTCTCTACTCACATTCACTCCCTTGGTGAGCTGCTCCAGCTTCAGGGATTTAAATATTATTTATATGCTGGGGCTTCCCTGGTGGCTCAGACAGTAAAAGAATCTGCTTGCAATGAAGGAGACCTGGATTCAACCCCTGGGTCAGGAAGATCCCCTGGAGAAGGGAATGGCAACCCACTCCAGTATTCCTGCCTGGAGAATTCCATGGACAGAGGAGCCTAGCAGACTACAGCCCATGGGGTCGCAAAAAGTTGGACATGACTGAGCAACTAACACAGTATGCTGACCATTCCCCAGTACATATTTCCAGTGCAGACTTCTCCCTTGAAATCCAGATTCAGTCATTCAATTGCCTTCTTGACATCTCCACCAGGACATCTAATAGACATCTCACTTTTAACATGTCTAAAACCTAACTCCAAACTCCTGCTCCCAAATCTGCTCTACTTGCCGTCTTCTCCATCTCAATTGACGATGGCATTATCTTTCCATTTATTCAGGCCAAAACCTTGATTTTTCTTTTTGTCATGGAAACCAAATCCAACCCAACAGGAAATTTTGGGATCTACCATCATAATATATCCGGTACCTGGCCAGTTTTCACCATCTTAATTGCTAACAATCTGGTTTAAACCTCAAGCTACATTAGATCTTACCTGGACTGTTGCATTAACCTCCTAAACAGCTCTCTCTGGTTTCACTTTTGCCCCCTATCTTCAGTTTTCAATACACATCAACTGTAAAAATATTATTTCATTCCTCTGATAAAAACAAACAAAAATCTCCAATAAATGATTCCATTTCACTTAGAATAAAAGCCAAAGGCCATGTAATGACCTACAAGCTCCTAAAGATGTCTTTGCCATTCAACCTTTCCACCTACTGTAGGATTCCATTCCATTCCCTTCTTCTCCTCCCAAACACATCCCTCCTTTACCTGTCTGAATTCATCATATATTCCTCTTCTCAACTCCTCCCTTTTGAGTCACACTGGCTTTCTTATTGTTCGTCCATCACTTATGCCAGGAAGTTTTCATCTATACTTGTCCACCGGGCTTTTTACTAAATCCTTCTTTTCTTTGCTCAAATATCCCTTTCTCAGGCAAGCCTACCACATGCACTTCATTTAGAATTAAGCTCCTCACTCTTCTGTCCATCCAATTACCGTGATTGACTTTTCTCTGCAGTGTTTACCACCTCCTAACACTTTATGTACTTGCATGTTTATTATATCCATTGTCCTTCCTCTCAGCTGAACGTATAAATTCCTTAAAGATAGGGAATTTTTTGTGCTGTTATTTTGTTACTCCATCCCTAACATCTTCAAGAGGGCTAGGATGGTCAGTAAATACTTGTCGAATGAATAAATGAATAGTTGAGTTAATAAACCTCCAATCTTAATACGTCATTCTGTTGTTACCAGACAGCAAGTCTTATTTTACAATACTGGGGCACTTTTGTTATTTTCTATCCTACTATCTCCCTAATGAGTGTGTTATTTTATTCCTATATTTCTGTGCGTATCTCTTACTTTAAAAAGTCAAACCATTTAAAATGTTCCAGAGTAATCAGTGACTATTGAACAAAATTAATTAAATTCCCACTTAGTGCAGGACACACTGGGGTTCTGAGAGAGATAATTGTTTTTCTTGCATCATACCTAAATCAGCTTTCTACTTGACAGTACCTCTTTAGCGTGAAATGGAAAACACGCTTTTGATCATCACAATTGCTGGGCAAAACAGCAAACCATTTGAAGGACCTTAATAAGCTGGCCCCTCTTGCCTTTTAACTAATTTTACTTTCTATCAATCTGTCTCACAAAAACTGGTATTTTCGCCAAACTTGATTTTTACTACCGTGTAGGTCCAGGGCATGTGTTTATCTTTTTCTTAGTTTCCTCACGCTCTCATCTCCGTTTGTTAAAATCGTACCTATTCTTCATGACAATGAAAGTAAAAGTGCTAGTTGCTCAGTCGTGTCTGACTCTTTGCGACCCCAGAGACGGTAGCCCACCAGGCTCCTCCGTCCATGGGATTCTCCAGGCAAGAATATTGGAGTTCTCATTCCTCATGCAACTCAAATGCTGCTCACTGCCCTCGCCCCACAACCACCCCCAAGCCTCTGCAGTTCTACTGGTCAGAGCCATTTCTTGCCTCTGTGTCCACAAGCAGATTTTGGATGTCTGTCTTTGACAATTTTTATTTCATTTCATGATGTTGTACAGCTATTTGTCTACCTGTATTTTTGCATTTCTCAATGACACTTCCCAGAAGACAAGGACAGTGCTTAATCAAGAAATGAATATTTGGTCACTGAATGAAGCCAAATCCTCCCCCTCCAAAAAAAAAAAATTGAGTCCAATACCTATGTATATTCAGATGTGACACAGATATACAAGAAAAAGTACTGTTTGAAGCTAATTTCTTTTAGTAATGCCTGAAACAAAACTACTGGTTTAAAAGGCAGCTTTGGCTGCCTGACAGTAATATTTAAAGGTCATGAGTCATGGCCTCAGGGTAACCATAGTAACTCGGCATACACAGGACAAGTCATATTGTACCATAATTAAGGGAACAAAAGCTTCAGAAAGCCTATTAGCCTGGAGAGAAAACAAATTAGAATTAACAAATATATTTATGAAGCTTGTTTTTATTGCAGTGATTTCTTACTTCAAGGTTCATGGAAGAGCTGAAAAAATATCTTCAAATTTCTTTTGGCAGGAAGTAATAATATGACATATAGGCCTTATAGTTGCTTCTTCCAGTACTTAACAAGGACATAAATATTTCATTCCTTTCAGTGAAAAAAACTTTATATATGTTTTCCCAACTTTTTACCTCCTTTTTTTCACCAGTTGGTCCAAGTGGATAAATATTTTAATAAAATTCATTTGGAAACACACCTATTGGCCACCTCATCTCTTCTAGGAGAGGATAAAGAGCTTTGTTTCATTCCCAAGGTTAATTGCATCCAGCACCTAACCATCCCTGGCTTAGACAACATAGGTGCAAGTTCCCATTTGGTTTAAACTATATACACTGTGGAGTAGGTCTGTCTCAAGGGCCTGGGAAGAGGAGGGGAGAGAAATTAAGGCAAACAGATATATGGGGCCAGTTTGTTCCCACTTAGAAGTGAAAGAGCTGAATTGCACTGTTCTAAAGGTGAAGAAATATCAATAACCTCAGATACACAGATGACACCACCCTTATGGCAGAAAGTGAAGAGGAACTAAAAAGCCTCTTGATGAAAGTGAAAGAGGAGAGTGAAAACGTTGGNCACAAGCTGGAATCAAGATTGCTGGGAGAAATATCAATAACCTCAGATATGCAGATGACACCACCCTTATGGCAGAAAGTGAAGAGGAACTAAAAAGCCTCTTGATGAAAGTGAAAGAGGAGAGTGAAAAAGTTGGCTTAAAGCTCAACATTCAGAAAACGAAGATCATGGCATCCGGTCCCATCACTTCATGGGAAATAGATGGGGAAACAGTGGAAACAGTGTCAGACTTTATTTTGGGGGGGCTCCAAAATCACAGCAGATGGTGACTGCATCCATGAAATTAAGACTCTTACTCCTTGGAAAAAAAAGTTATGACCAACCTAGATAGCATATTCAAAAGTAGAGACATTACTTTGCCGAAAAAATAAGGTTCGTCTAGTCAAGGCTATGGTTTTTCCAGTAGTCATGTATGGATGTGAGAGTTGGACTGTGAAGAAGGCTGAGCGCCGAAGAATTGATGCTTTTGAACTGTGGTGTTGGAGAAGACTCTTGAGAGTCCCTTGGACTGCAAGGAGATCCAGCCAGTCCATTCTGGAGATCGGCCCTGGGATTTCTTTGGAAGGAATGATGCTAAAGCTGAAGCTCCAGTACTTTGGCCACCTGATGCGAAGACTTGACTCATTGGAAAAGACTCTGATGCTGGGAGGGATTGGGGGCAGGAGGAGAAGGGGACGACCGAGGATGAGATGGCTGGATGGCATCACTGACTCAATGGGCATGGGTCTGAGTGAAGTCCGGGAGTTGGTGATGGACAGGGAGTCCTGGCGTGCTGCGATTCATGGGGTCGCAAAGAGTTGGACACGACTGAGCGACTGAACTGAACTGAACTTTCAGTAGGGATTACTACAAGGTTTTTCTGTTCAACCAAATTTAGCTTTGTTTACTCTTTTTGCTGTACATTTTTTATTTCATTAATTAGTCTCTCCTTTTTTTCTTATCATTTTATGCTTTCTATTTCTGAGTTTAATTTGGTTTTTAAAAATTTTTCTAAACACAAAAATATTTATACAATTAATTCCCACTGAATCTTTTATTTTTTCTAATATTTGCATCTTAGACTATATCTCTCCTTTAGTATTGCTTTGCCTAATTTTCACAAGGTTTAATATAGTGTATTTTCATTATCCTTAACTTAAAGATTGAGCTTCCCTGGTGGCTCAGACAGTAAAGCGTCTGCCTGTAGTGCGGGAGACCCAGGTTTGATCCCTGGGTTGGGACTGGAGAAGGAAATGGCGGCCCACTCCAGTACTCTTGCCTGGAAAATTCCATGGATGGAGGAACCCGGTAGGCTACAGTCCATGGGGTCACAAAGAGTCAGACATGACTGAGCAAGTTCACTTCACTAACTTTTAGAATATTTTCTATTTTTAAATTTCTGTATTTTTTTCTCATCTCTGGGTCTGTGCATGTATAATCAGTTGCAATCCCTCTGTCCATGGGATTCTCCAGGCAAGAATACAGGAATGAGTTGCCATGCCCTCCTCCAAAGGATCTTCCCAACACAGGGATTGAACCTTTGTCCCTTGCATCTCCAGCATTGGCAGACAGGTTCTCTATCACTAACACCACCTGGGAATTCCCTATGGGGAACTTGGCAATTCATTTCTTACGTCATAGTATACATGTTTCAATGCCATTCTCCCAAATCATCCACCCTCTCCCTCTCCCACAGAATCCAAAAGTCTGTTCTATACATCTCTGTCTCTTTTGCTGTCTCGCATACAGGGTTATTGTTACCATCTTTCTAAATTCCATATATATGCGTTATATACTGTATTGGTGATTTTCTTTCTGGCTTACTTCACTCTGTATAATTGGCTCCAGTTTCATCCACCGCATTAGGACTGATTCAAATGTATTCTTTTTAATGGCAGAGTAATAATAGTCCATTGTGTATATGTTCCACAGCTTTCTTATCCATTCGTCTGCTGATGGACATCTAGGTCGCTTCCATGTCCTGGCTATTATAAACAGTGATGCAATGAACATTGGGGGTACATGTGTCTCTTTCAGTTCAAGTTTCCTCAGTGTGTATGCCCAGCAGTGGGATTGCTCCGTCATAAGGCAGTTCTATTTCCAGTGTTTTAAAGAATCTCCGCACTGTTCTCCAGAGTGGCTGTACTAATTTGTATTNGATGCAATGAACATTGGGGGTACATGTGTCTCTTTCAGTTCAAGTTTCCTCAGTGTGTATGCCCAGCAGTGGGATTGCTCCGTCATAAGGCAGTTCTATTTCCAGTGTTTTAAAGAATCTCCGCACTGTTCTCCAGAGTGGCTGTACTAATTTGTATTCCCATCAACAGTGTAAATGGGTTCCCTTGTCTCCACACCCTCTCCAGCATTTATTGCTTGTAGACTTTTGGATCGCAGCCATTCTGACTGTTGTGAAATGATACCTCATTGTGGTCTTGATTTGCATTTCTCTGATATTGAGTGATGTTGAGCATCTTTTCATGTGTTTGTTATGTCTTCTTTGGAGAAATGTCTATTTAGTTCTTTGGCCCATTTTTTGATTGGGTCATTTATTTTTCTGGAATTGAGCTGAATAAGTTGCTTGTATATTTTTGAGATTAGTTGTTTGTCAGTTG
>SJYA01001141.1:213579-226070 GCA_006410615.1 Neotragus moschatus | reverse complement strand
TGTTGGAGAAGACCCTTGTGAGTCCTTTGGACTGCACGGAGATCCAACCAGTCCATCCTAAATGAGACCAGTCCTGGGTGTTCATTGAAAGGACTGATGCTGAGGCTGAAACTCCAGTACTTTGACCATCTCATGTGAAGAATTGACTCACTGGAAAACACGCTGATGCTGGGAGGGATTGGGGGCAGGAGAAGAGGGGACGACAGAGGATGAGATGGCTGGATGGCAATACCGACTCGATGCACATGAATCTGAGTGAACTCCAGGAGTTGGTGATGGACGAGGGGGCCTGGTGTGCTGCGATTCATGAGGTCACAAAGAGTTGGACACGACTGAGTGACTGAACAGAACTGAACTGAACTCAAGGCCTACAAAGTTGCTGTGAACGGGAGTAGAATAAATATTAGCCCCAGTCTATCATCAGAGAGATCTCATATCCACCAGGTAAATAGAAGCTACCTTTAATAGTAGAAGGAAATAATTTGATAGAGAGAGTTAAAGTCTTGCAAAACCATTAGAATGGTGCAGCACAGATCTCTAAAGCTAAAACGTTTAGGAAACAAGAAAGAACTGGGCTCATTAGAAATTACTACTGGTGTTCTTAGGTGATTCCCAAGTGAATCAGCCGTGCTGATCAGTGGGACCAGCTCTTTATATATTATGTAGCAAGCACTTTGACTCCACAAAGTCTTTATTCCCGTAGAAGTTTCATAGTTTTATGTAATCATGGTGATGATGGATTAGTTGCTAAGTCATGTCCAGTTCTTGTGACCCCATGGACTGTAGCTGACCAGGCTCCTCTATCCATGCAATTTTCCAGGCAAGAATATTGGAGTGAGTTGCCATTTCCTTCTCCAGGGGATCTTCCTGACCCAGGGATCAAACCTGCATCTCCTAAAAATGTTTACAACTCTGTTAAACGGTTCCTGATAGGAGCATATATTTGCTTTACAAGTTTTGTTTATACAAAGAAAGTGTTCTCTACTATATGTATTTTCTATATTATTTTTTCACTTAGCAAGAGATTTTGAACATGCTTAATATCCACAAGTGCATTTGCATAATATAAGTTTTAAATGATTGTGTTTTATATCAGGCCAAGCAGAGTCAGTATTGCCTATTGACTGAATTTGAAAATGTGGGATATTTCCTCTAGAGATTAAACAACCTTATGACTTTGGGTGTCATTTTGCTTTCCTGAAACTTAGCCACCCTCTTTGCAAATGTGAATAATAATAATATATCCACCAAATAGCATATGATGAGACTGAATAACATAATAACTGAAAATATAAGAGCTATAATTTCACCTTCACATAGTCGTTCAATACATTAGCATCGAGGCTTTTTCAACTTCTTCATGTAGTATACAATAGTACAATAAAAATTCTGTTTAAAAACTTTGAACCATATATCTAATTGTTGAAAGCTAATAGATAAAAGTGGAATTTCTGCACTAAAGAATGTCTGTAACTTTAAGTAGCATACTACAAAAATGCTTGCCAGAAAATAAATGCCAATTTCCAGTCCTACCTTCATTGGATCAAAATAGCTTTTACCCCAGTTCTTATCAGTGTTGAACATTATCATTTTCAAAAAGAAAAAATATATACCAAAACATAGCCCCACATTGCTATAAACTGGGTGTTTGTTTTTATTGTGCTACCCACTTCCCTTTCATTTTAAGAATTATATTTTTTTAGCATTTCTGCCTGGGTTGCTGAATTTTTTTTTTGGTGTATTAAAAATATATTAATTCCTTGATTCTCAAATATGTTCCAAGTTTCCTCCAGTTTTACTTTTAAGCCTTGTCTTTAGAATTTTAAAATGTCAAATCTATAACTGTGCGTTTCGTTATTGGCTTTAATTTTTTTCTTCCTGAAATAATATAGTCACCTATTTTTCTTTCATATTTTGAAAAAAAAATTTTAGTTGATCTAACAGTTATTTTGACATCTGTCTTAGGATAGATTCTCTGGCAGCAGAGTTGCATTTGGGTTTTTGTAGTTGCTGGATTTGGTTTTTTTGTTTGTTTGCTAGGCTTTTCTTCTGGAAGGATTATTTGTGAGTGTTTTACGGAGGGACTGCTATCAGGAGAAACTTGTAACGGGTTCAGGAACGTAGGGTAAAGAAAATGGAGAATATAGGCAAGAATGAGGTTCCAAAAGTTTAGCTTCAGTGCCCTTGTGATTCTCTGTAACTGAAATAGAACTGCAGAGCCTCTCCCACCCTGGGGCAAGGAAGTGGGATTTTGCACAACTCTCCCCCTTCAGCATGCAGTTTCTGGAGACTCAGGTAGAACTCAGCCACACCTCTGAGGGAAGAGGTGCCCAAATCACCCGAAAGCAGTCATCTGGAGATGGAGTCTTTGGGAACAGAACCCACAATATGACGGATGGATACATTAAACCAGTTAGAGTGTCCTGTGGTAATGACCACATGAAAACATTTTAAAAATAAGACAATAATATTTAAACAGTGACCACCACATCCTCTGCTGGGTTTTAGCTCCTCCCACTTCTGCTCTGCGATTTTTTGCAGCTTTCCTTAAGTTCATCATGAGCCCATATTGGCTGAGCAGAGATAATTTAAGTGACAGGTAACACATGGTATTCTTTGTTTCTCTTCTTCTCAGACACTGGCTGGATTCTCCTCAATTCTCTCTTCCTTCCAAGTTATTTCCCAGAGCATTTTCCAGTGTTCAGGTAACTAGACTCCTCTTAGATACAACCACGGTCCAGTAAATGTGCCCTAGTCCAAGAGAAATCTTAAGCTCATGCCTAGACTCCCATGATATACGGGAGGGGTTTTCTTTGTTTTTAATAGTAGACATTTTACTTTTTAAAAATCTGGTGAATCTGAAGAGAAAAATCACAAAATGGTATATTAAACATCAACATTTCTCTTACTTTGTTTTCCTGTATGTGAGAATTTACTCAGATTTCTTAATTTGAGTACAATTTCATTTTTCAGTGTAAGTTTTCACAGATAAACTCTTCATGAGTGGTAGCACTAAGGACCAAAACTCAGAATTCTAAACAGGAAAGCAAGGAAATGAGAAATCTTGCCTATATGAAGAATAGCAGAAGTGAGGTGTAAGGTACGTAAGAAGAGATTCTGAGTGTTAAATTTAACCAAAGAAAATACTTTATAATTTATTTTCTACCTGAGTCCAGCACCTCTTACCCAGACTTTGTTCTGGCCATGTTAAGCTGATAGCAGTTCCTCAGCAGCATGGGGTTCCCTTCACAAATCATGCTTTACCCTGTCAAACTTTTTTTTGTTTGTTTCTTCAAATATTTTTTATATCAGTTCTACCCAGAAGCCTAGCCTCCAGTCCAATTTCATTTTCTGTTCTCAGTGTTTTCACGGCATCACAGCCTATGCCACTCACCACTTTCTATTATAGTTTTTGAGTTCTTGCTATATTCTTATTGGAGGATAAGCTTCTTGAGGATAGAGATTATGTCTAATTATCCTTGTCCCCCAAATGACTAGCACAGCATCTGCACCTATTAAGTTACATTCAGTCATTCGATTTTGGGACCTTTTTCCTTAAACGGTGATAGTAATAATCTTTCTACTTTGTTAGTGATAAAACAAGAAGAGATCTTTGCTTGGCTCCATTTTCCTATGGATGTGAGCTTCCCAAATGCTCATGTTATATNAAGAAGAAGATTTGGAAGAGAAGCAAGAACCAAACAAACAAACAAACAAAAAAAGCAAGACTAAAGAATTTTGTCCATTTCTGTGTCCTGCTCCTGCCCCTCCCCATCTCTCACCCGACACCTGAAGATGGAGGGAAAAAACAATGGAATTGTCCCTTAAATTTTGATTTCTGATAACAAAAGGGACACATCTCTTGCATTCTGAGTGAGTCTCACTGCCTGGTGGAGTTCCTGGTACCATTACAATAGAAAAGAATACTTCACCAGTGCAGTCTGAACTTCAGGAACAGACACCAAGCCAATATCCTTAATGAGAACAGAGTTTGCAGATAACAGAGCAGAGATGAGTCAGAAATGGTGTTAGGGATGGAGTGAGAGCCTCTGAGCATCCCTGAACCCTGAATCTCAAGATGGGGAAAAGAATTCTGACATGGAAAGGGAAACCAGGAGAATACTAGAGGCTGGGCCAGGGAAAATGCAGTGTCATAACCAGAGACCATGACAGCATCACAAACTTTTGAATAGATAAACCCTGGTTAGAGTCTAACAATCAAACATTGACTGTAAAATTATGCATTTGGGCAGGTGGTAAGCCATGAGATGTGCCCAAAAATTAAAGCAGGAAAGTTATAGCTCAAAGGACATCTGTGTAGGGTCAGAACACAAAAGGACTAAGAAGCAAATGGCTTCCTTCCCAACAATATTGCATAGATTTGGAGCAAATTTTCTTTATCAACCCACTCATTCTTAGACTTAAATCCAGGGATAAAAGCCAAAAAGGAAGCTCTATCCAGAATGTTTCTGCATTATCAACTAAGATTGCCTGAGAAACTACCATATTTTCGTTGAGTTTACCTAAAATAAATTATGTTTGTGTGCATGAATCCAAATGAAGGCTCAGCGTCAGAAGATACATTTTAATTGTAGAAAATAGCATTATAGTTTTGAACTTCGTGCATATGAAATGCAAGCCTGATAAATTCAGCTTCAGGATCCCTTAGTTTCCAGTTACTGAATTCTCCCCCACTACCCACTCTTCAGGGGACCAGGTTCAGAATTATCTTATCCAAGATATTATTAGTGCTTATTTAAGACATGCTGCTGTTGCTGAATTATCTTCATTTCCTGAGCAATAAAACGAACACATTAGTTCCATTTCCACCTATGGGCAGAGAGGCCAGAAATAGTCTTTCTGGATTAAGTCACAGATCTGTAGTATCTAAGTGGAACCCTGAAACTTCCAAGGCTTATTTAGCTATCACTTTTGCCTTAACTCATGGAATATGAGCAAATGGTCTTGAAAGGTCTTTCAATTTTTTCCCTTGTATCTGCTTTGTTATCCAGTGTCTGTGGGACACTTCTCCCCAAAACATCAGTCTGCTTAGATGTGGCTTAACATCATCAGGACATAAATGAAGGCTTCCATTGATCAATGCTTACTGTGTCATGTTCTTGATCTATACATTTCTTTAATTAATGTGCACAGTAACACCTGTGAGGCAGGGTGTGCTATGCTGGAACCAAAGATCAGAACTGATTCCAAACCTCATGTCACTGGGAAAGGGCAGCAACAGAAACTATGATGATAAAAAACTATGCTCATAACTACTCTGTACTCCACTATCCATGTCTACCCTTTTTCATTGACTATTATTCTCTTGGAATTATATTAACCATATAGCATTTTTTCCTGCTTGGCTAAGCTGGATACAAGTCCATATTGCTCTAACCCATATGATATGACTTCAGTTTTGAATCAGGACTGTCTAGTGAGGGCTTTGGTTTTTGCAAACTTGCCAGTTTGGAGATGAACATATCCCTGAATGTCAGCACAAACTGAAACTATGCCTCAGTGTCATTCTTGAGGCAAACTTAAACTATGCCTCAGTGTCTCCTCCCACATGGTACACGAGTTTTCATTTCCGGTGCCCCTGGAATAACCAGTCCTAAGCTTATATTTGTGGCCAGATAATGGACATCCTTTGTTTCATTTTGTCTTATTTCTTGTAAGACTGTGATACTAACATTCCACTAACGTAACAGCATTCCAGCATGCAAACCTGCAGGGATAAGACTTTTTCTGCTATGCCATCACTGCTTATTTGAGTATGTACTATTATATACTTATTTGCTTGTTATTTAATAGCTATGAAGATAAATGATCTACAAATGAGTAATTTATTGGACTGACATTAAATGATGGAATGGAAAACATTTCTATTTTGTATCTTTACATTTCCATCTATAAAACATAAATAAAATGAGCAAAATCAACATAGATATTCAATGTTCAACACAGATCAGATTTTCCTGACCATAATCAGTTTAATATGGAGGCCTGCAAACTTGAAATAGTTGGAAATGCCGAAGTAATGTGTTTTGCCCGTTGGCTCATTTTTCTGACAATTCCTCTGCAACTACTTCCTAGTCTATGCTCTTGAAATTCACATCTTTTCTGTATAACTGCTCCTTGGTAAATTATTTAAAGCTTTAACAAAGCTTATTATTTTGAATATCACAGTTACAAAAAATGTTTCTAAAATAATATTTTACTATGCCTGTACACTTTCATCTAGCTTCCTTAAATTACTATTGAGCAATCTACATATTTTGTTCAGATTTTGCCAAGTTTCCCCTAATGTCCATTTTCTGGACTGGAATCCAATCTAGGACTCCATGCTGTATTTAGTTGTCACACCCTTTCATCTCCTTTAATCACATACCTTTTGTCTCTAATCTGAGATGGTTCCTTAGGCTTTCTTCATCTTTCATGACCTTGACTCTTTTGAAGAATATCGGTTAGTTATTCTGTAGAATGCCTCTCAATTTGGGTTTGTCTGATGTTTCCTCATGATTAAATTCAGTTGTGCATTTTTGGCAAAAATACCAGAGACATAATATTATGCTGTTGGTCTAGAATAAAGCTGAAGGTATGACAGCAAAATCTTTTGTTAAGACCTCAGCAAGATGAAAGGTAGGGCCTCAGAGAATTATTCAGTCATAAAAAGGGCTCTTTGAGATTAAAGATGTACCATGCCACCTTGGGTTGAAAAGGACAGAGACAGCATAAAAGTACAAAGAGGCAAATGGATCCCCCAAGATATCAGAAAGTAGGCTGGGAAAAGTACTCATGGGCAAATGTGATATCTTTCATGAAATAGGAAGGATGTCAGGAGGCTGAATTAAAAACCTGTCATGAACTAAATTGAATCTCTCAAAATTTGTATGTTGAAACGTTAACCCTCAATGAGACTATACTTGGATATAGGGCCTTCAAGGAGGCCATGAGGCTTAAAGGAGGTCATGAGAGTAGAGCCCTAATTGGACAGGACCAACATCTTTTTGAGGGAAGAGACCTCAGATCTCTCTCTCATCACACACACACAGAGCAAAGGCCGTGTGAGGACATGGCAAGAAGGTGGCTATCTGCTGTCTGGAGACGCCTCATCAGACAGCAACACTGCTGGCCCATTGACACAGGACTTCTGGCCTCCAGAACTGTGAGAAAATAAATTGCAGTCGTTTAAGCCACTCTAGCCTGTGGTTTTGCTATGCAGATCAAGCCAACCAATTTAAGGCCAGAGGGCATCGTCAAAAGCCATGAAGAATGATTGCTGGAACTAATCAAGGGATTTCCAACATTTTCCCAGTTAGATTTCAGAATTCCTATTCACCAGATTCTCCTTTGTGGCCCCCATTTTTCGCTTTTTCTGTTTAGGACTGTTTATAATGGCTATCTTATAGGCCTATTTCACCATTATATATTGAGTGTGTGAGGAGCAGATCACCTGGATCTTTAGTTTCACATATCTGTGAAAACTGTGCACAAAAAGCTATATTTAAGAAACTATACCTGAGAAATATCATCCATGCCTGGACCTAATTTAGATGATAAAAATCTGGACTTTGAGCTGATGCTGTAAAGGAATGGGACCCCAAGGACCTGGGAAGGGAGAGTGTGTATTTTGAATGTGAATCATCGGGGCCTAAAGACTGTGTACTAGACAGCCTCCTTCATGTCCTCCAGAGATCCTCACCTCCTGGTATTCTAACATTATGTCATCCTGTCCCTTCTGGACTAGTCTTACTGACATGCCTCTAACAAACAGAATATAGCAGAAGCAATGGCATGTCATCTGAAATTAGGAGATGAAAGACTGTGGCTTCTAGCTTAAATTTGTCTCTTAATCACTCTCTGGGCTTCCCAGGTGGCACTACTGGTAAAGAATCTGCCTGCCAGTGCAGGAGATGCAAGAGATTCAGGTTTGATCCTTGAGTTGAGAAGATGTCCTGAAATAGGAAATGGCAAACCCATTCCAGTATTCTTGCCTGGAGTATTCCACGGGCAGAGAAGCCTGGCAGGATACAGTCCATGGGGTCGCAAAGAGTCAGACATGACTGAGCACGTGTGTGCGCGCGCGCGCACACACACACACACACACACACACACACACACACAATCACTCTCTGAAGAAACCACTGCTGTGTTGTGGAGCTACCCAGTGGAGAGACACACATGGGCAAGGAACTAATGTCCCTGGCCAACAATCAGTGAGGGTCTGGGACCCGCCTAGGGCAACATAAATGAGTTCGGAAATAGATACTTACCTAGTCAAGCCTTGGAATGACTTAAGTTCTGATCCTCAACTTGCTTGCAGCTGTGTGAGACCTTGATCCAAAGACATCCATCTAAGCCATGGTAGATTCCTGACCCACAGGACTTTGGGCTAATGAATATTTGTTGTTGCTATCCACTAAATTTGTCATAATTTCTTGTGCACCAAAAGATAACTGATACAGTTGTTATCCATACATCTCTTCTTAAAATATTTCTAACGGGCCTTTTAAATGTTATATTATTTTTGGCTGTGCGGAATCTTCGTTGCTGTGCAGGCTGCTCTTTAGTTGTAGAGAGCAAGGGCTACTCTTTGATTGAGGTGGCGGTGGCTTCTCTTGCTCTCCTGTTCTGGAACACAGGCTGCGGAGCACAGGCTCAAGAGCTGCAGTGCAGACTTAGTTGTTCCACCACAGGTGGGATCTTCCTGGATCAGGGACGGAACCCATGTCTTCAGTACTGGCAGGTGGATTCTTTACCACTGAGCCACCAGGGAACCTCTCTAGGGTGCCTTTTGAATTTTTTGAAATTTTATATTGGCATATAATTGATTTACAATGTTGGGTTAGTTTCAGGGATTCAGCTGTACATATATATTTTTTTCAGATTCTTTTCCCATCTAAGTTATTACAGAATATTGAATAGAGTTCTTGTACTGTATTTGCAGTCTTTGTTGATTATCTATTTTATATACAGTTGTGTGTATATTTTAATCTCAACCTCCTAACCTATCCCTCCTCCCCACCTTTCCCTTTTGGTAACCATAAGTTTGTTTTCTAAATTTGTGGGTCTGTTCCTGCTTTGTAAATAAGTATATTTGTATCATTTTTTTTTAGATTACACATATAAGTGGTATTATATGATATCTGTTTTTCTCTGTCTGACTTACTTAATATGATGATCTCCATGTCCATTTATGTTGTTGCAAATGGCATTATTTCATCTTCTTTTATGGCTGAATAATATTTCATAGTATATATGAACCACATTTTCTTTATCCACTCCTCTGTCAATGGGCATTTAGGCTGACTGCATGTCTTGGCTATTGTACATAATGTTGCTGTGAAATTAGGGTACATGTATCTTTTCAAATTATGTCTTTCTTCAGATAAATGTCCAGGAAAGGGATTGCTGGATCATATGGTAGTCCTATTTTTCACTTTTTAAGGAACCTCCATACTGTTCTCCACAGTGGATGCACCAATTTACATTTCCACCAACAAAATAGAAGGGTTCCCTTTTCCACACCCTCTCCAGCATTGATTGTTTGAAGTCTTTTTTTTTTTTTAGTTCATCTATTCAGTTGCAATTTTTTATTTTTATAAAAACTTTGAAACTTAATTTCCTAAGCCTTTTACATAAATAAACCTCACAGTCTGTCAATTTTGAACTATTTATGATTAAGGAGAGGCTTAACACTGTAATATCTCAGACAAGGAAGAGGGCATTAATTCTGCAGGCAGTTAGCAATAAAAATGCTAACCCTGAACAATCAGTCACTGACCATTTCCTTATACAATTGGAGCAGAGATTTGGACTACAGAATGGAACAAAAGTAAACATAAAACTTGTCTTCCCCAAACACGGTTTTCTACTTTATACAAGTCTTGACATTTACCCATGACATCAACAAAAATTAAGCACTCAGGGAATTAGTTCTCCCCCCAGCCCACCCCACCCCCATCAAAAAAAAAAAAAAGCATATATATTTTTAAGTTAGAAAAAGTGAATGGCAATTTGCAAGCAAAAGAAAACCAGATTCACATTCTATTTACATTTCTTCTGTTCACAGGTCAAAATTAAAATGTTTCTTTTCATTAGATAATTAAAAATAAACACTTAAAATGCATTTTACTGCATCAGTACTGTGGGGAGATAATTACAAATTTAGAAATGCTCTCTAGAGCAAAATTAACTTAACCTTGCAGGGGCCAACTGGTCTATCATTCAGATCTTTAATAGCAGCCATAGCTTCATTGTAGTTTATCATGGCAACAATGGCTTCCCTTGTAGGTAATCCTTGCTCATTATACTGTATTGAAACTGAATCAAGTATGATTCTATAACCATGGAAAAAGTCTAAAATCTCATTAACATTAGCTTTAAATGGAAGATTCATTATCTTAATAGGTGTTACTCTACCTGAATTACAATTTAATTTTGGATCAGGCATAAATCTCCCCTCAGGAAAACTTCCCATATTACAGCTTTCCAAAATCAAATTTGCCACCTTCTGGGCGACCAAAATTCACAAAAGGACGATGACTTCTAAAATCAGGGGGGCTCCTAAACTCCTCACCAGGAAGTCTAAAACTGTCAGGAACTCTGGAGTCGTCCTCTGGAGCTTCCCTGAGGTCTTCCTCTGGGAGCCGCCTGAAGTCCTCATCAGAAGGGCTTCTAAAATCTTCCTCCTGAGAACTCCTGAAGTCCTCTTCAGAAGGGTGCCTAAAGTCTTCATCCGGAGGGCCCCTGAAATCTTCATCCTGTGGGTGCCTAAAATCTTCCTCTCAGGGGCGCCTGAAATGTTCCTGGGGTGGCCGCCTGAAAAGCTCCTGAGGCGGTCGTCTAAAATGCTCCTGGGATGGCCGCCTTAAGTGCTCCTGTGGTGGCCGCCGGAAGTGCTCCTGAGGTGGTCGCCGGAAGTGCTCCGGGGGTGGCCGATGGAAGTGTTCCAGGGGTGGCCGCCTGAAATCCTCGGGAGAACCTCGGAAATCCTCCTCAGGAGACCGCCTGAAGTCCTCCTGGTGGGGTCTCTGGAAGTCCTCCTCAGGAGGGTGTTTGAAGACTTTTTGATGATGGTCATCCTGACCAGTGTGAGGTGATACTGAGGTTCTGAGTTGCACTTTCAATTAGTGAGGTTGAACATCTTTTCATGTGCTCTGTGGCCATCTGAGAAACATCTACTTATATCTTCTGCTCATTTAAAAAATTTTTTCTATTCAGCTGTTTGAGCTGTTTGTATATTTTGTAGATTAAGCCCTTGTAAGTCACATCATTTGCAAATATTTTCTCCTATTCTGTGGGTAGTCTTCTTTCGAATATGGCTTCCATTGCTATGTAAAAGCTTTTAAATTTAATTAGGTCTCATTTTTAATTCTTGTTTTTATTTTCATTACTCTCAGGATACAGATCCAGAAAGACATGCTGTGCTTTACATCAAGGAGTGTTGTGCCTTTAACAGTTTTACATGACCTTAGATTTAGGTCTTTAATCCATTTTGAGTTTATTTTTGTGTATGGTGTTATGTTCTAGTTTCATTCTTTTATGTGTAGGTGTCCAGTTTTCCCAGCTCTTAAAGAGACTGTCTTTTCTGCATTGTATATTCTTGACTCCTTTTTCATGTATTAACTGACCATTGGTGTGTGGCTTTATTTCTGGACTTTCTGTCCTATTCTATTGGCCTATATTTCTGTTCTTATGCTAGTATCATACTGATTTGATTACTGTAGCTTTATAATATAGTCTGAAGTCAGGGAGCCTGATTATTTCAGCTCTTATTTTTCTTTCTCAAGATTGCTTTGGTTATTTAGGGTCTTTTGTATTTCCACATAAATTTTAAGATTTTTGTGTTCTAATTATATGAAAAATGCCATTGGTAACTTGATAGGGATTGCATGGGCTGCTGTATGGGGTCGCACAGAGTCGGACACAACTGAAGCGACTTAGCAGCAGCAGCAGCAGCAGCATTGAATCTGTAGATTGCCTTTCAACAGTCATTTTGAAAATATGATTCTTTCAGTCCAAGAACATGGTATATCCTTCCATCTGTTTGTGTCATCTTCAATTTCTGTCATCAACATCTTATAATTTTCTAAGTACAAATCTTTTGCCCCCTTCAGCTCAGTTGCTCAGTCGTGTCCAACTCTTTGCGACCCTGTGAACTACAGCACGCCAGGCCTCCCTGTCCATCACCCACTCCTGGAGTTCACCCAAACTCATGTCCATCAAGTTGGTGATGCCATCCAACCATCTCATCCCCTGTTTGCCTCCTTAGGTAGATTTATTTCTGGATATTTTATTCTTTTTCATGTGATGGTAAATGGCATTGTTTCCTTAATTTCTCTTTTTGATTTTTCATTGTTAGTGTGTATAAATGCAACAGACTTTGATGTATTAATTTTGTATCCTGTAACTTGGATACAGGATGCTTGGGACTGGTACACAGGGATGATCCAGAGAGTTGATATGGGGTGGGAGGTCGGGGGGGG
>SJYA01001141.1:187132-213471 GCA_006410615.1 Neotragus moschatus | reverse complement strand
AGGGGGTGGGGGTCGGGGGGGGGGGTGGTGGTTTAAGATTGAGAACTCATGTACACCTGAGACAGAAAAAAAAAAAAGTTGATTTAAAAAAAAATAAAAAAAAATAATAATAATTTTGTATCCTATAACTTTACTGAATTCACTGATGAGCTCTAGTGGTTTTCTGGTAGCACCTTTAGGATTTTCTTTGTATAGTATCATGTCATCTGCAAACAGTTCTACTTCTTTTCCACTATGGATTCCTTTTATTTCTTTTTTCCCCTCTGGTCACCTTCCAGGACTTCTAAAATTTCTAGGACTTCTAAAATTATGTTGAATAAAAGTGGTCAGAGTGGGCACCCAATTCTCATTGCTGATATTATAGGAAATGCTTTCAGCTATTCACCCTTGAGAATATTATCTGTGGGCTTGTCATACAAGACCTTTATTATGTTGAGATATATTCTTTCTGTGCCCACTTTCTGAAGAATTTGTCATAAGTGGATGTTGAATTGTATCAAAGGCTTTTCCTACATCTGTGAAGAGAGTCACATGGTTTAAATCTTTAAATTGTTATTGTGGCCTATCATACCAATCAACTTGTGAATATCAAAGAACTCTCCATCTGTTCAATAAATCCCACTTGATTGTGTGCACGATGCTTTTTAATATACTGTTCAATTTATTTTGCTAGTATTTTGTTAGTAATATGGGTTTGCAATTTTCTTTTTTTGTGATATGTTTCTTTGGTTTTGGTATCAGGGTGATGGTGGCCTCGTAGAGTGAGTTTGGGAATGATCCTTCCTCTGTAATTTTAAAAAATAGTTTCAGAATGATAGATGGTACCTCTTTTCTAAATAGTTCATAGAATTCACCTGGGGAGCCATCTAGTCTGGACTTTTGTTTGTTGGAATTATTTATTTATTAACTTTATTATTGGAGTATAATTGCTTTGCACTGTTGTGTTAGTTTCTTCTGTACAACAAAGTCAATGTATACATATATCCCTTCCCTCTTGATCCTCCCTCCCACCCACCCCATCCCTCTAGGTCACCATAGAGCGCTGAGCTGAGCTCTCTGTGTTATACAGCAACTTCCCACTAGCTATCTATTTTACATATGGTAGCGTTTACATGTGGGTGCTACTCCACNCCTCCCACCCACCCCATCCCTCTAGGTCACCATAGAGCGCTGAGCTGAGCTCTCTGTGTTATACAGCAACTTCCCACTAGCTATCTATTTTACATATGGTAGCGTTTACATGTGGGTGCTACTCCACTGGGAGTTTAAAAATCACAGTTTCAATGTCAATACTTGTGATTGTCATTCATATTTGCTGTTTTTTCCTGGTTCAGTCTTCGAAGGCTGTACCTTTCTAAGAATTTGTCCATTTCTTCCAGTTGATCCATTTTATTGGCATAGAGTTGACTGCAATAGTCTCTTATGATTCTTTGTATTTCTCTGGTGTCAATTATAACTTCTTTTTCATTTCTAATTTTAGTTATTTGAGCTCTCTATTAATGAATCTTTGTGCTTTCCTGGTGGCTCAGATGTTAAAGCATCTGTTGGCAATGGGGGAGACTTGGGTTCTATCCCTGGGTGGAGAAGATTCCCTGAAGAAGGAAATGGCAACCCATTCCAGTACTCTTGCCTGGAACTTCCCATGGACAGAGGAGCCTGGTAGGCTACAGCCCATGGAGTCTCAAAGATTCAGACATGACTGAGCGACTTCACTTTCACTTTCTGTTAATGAGTCTGGGTAAAGGTTTATCTATTTTCCTAATTTTTCAAAGACCAAATTTTAGTTTCATTGGCCTTTTCTATTGTTCATTTATTTCTTCTCTCATCTTTTTGATTTCTTTCCTTCTACTAACTTTGGGTTTTGCTTGTTCTTCTTTTTCTAGTTACTTTATATATAACATTAGTTTGTTCATTTGAGATTTTTCTTGTTTCTTGAGGTAAGATTATATTGCTATGAACTTCTTTCTTAGAACTGCTTTTGTTGTGTCCCATAGGTTTTGGATTATCATGTTTTTTGTTTCAATTTGCCTTGAAGTACTTTTTGATTTCCTCTTTGATTTCTTCAGTGATCCACTGGTTGTTTAGTAGCACAAACTAATATATTTGTTATCATTGTATTTCTTTTTAAAATATCTCTAAGTGTGCCTTTAACTTTGTCTTTCATCCAATATTTGCTTTTGTCCTCCAGCTTTTAGCCGACTAATTCCTTAGATTGTTTACACTAATTATAGATATTGTGTATATAATTCTATATAGTAAAATTATTAATCATATAGTATATACTATAGTATATATTAACTAATATATAAATTATATATTATATATTTATACATACTTATACATACATATATATATATCAGGTAGAAAAACATCAGCTTGTTATTATAGGATATTTTAAATATTTACAAAAGTAAAGTGAAAAGCATAATGGACCTCATGTATCCATCATCCAACTTCAACAGTCATGATCAATACTGACATAACACAGCAAAACAGATATAACAACCTACAGTCACCATTGTTTCATGTCTACTTCTGCCTGTGAATCTCCGCCAGATATTTTGCAACAACCCCAAGATGCATCATTTCTTCTGTAATATTTTCAGCATATATCACCCTTTAGGAAAACATTTTAAGTGTACAAGTTAACCACATAAATAATATCAAGGATTGTTTTGATGATGAAGATTAGGTCTTCAGCGCAGAGGCTAGTAGTAACCATACTTGGGAATATTCTTCTATAACTTGATGATATAATAAACTATTCTAGAGAAGAAGTGAACAGGAATTTTGTGATTAAGGATATCAAGCTGAAGAGAGAGAGAGATAGTTGAAGGAAGAGAGAGGAACCCAACAACAGTAGACTGCAGCCAAAGTCAAGTTAACCAGTAGAAATTAATTCAAAACGAATGATCGAGTTTAAGAACAAGACTAACACTGAAAGTTGGTCTGTCAAATATGCTGCATATTTTATATAACTCTTCTTTAGTGCTCCAAGTCCTTCAGGAAAATCTGCTAGACGCATAGCCTGTATTCAAAGGAATTATGCTAGTATAGAGATTCAGATGGTATAAAGCAGTGCAGAAAATGGCCTAACAGTGAGCGAAAGGCTGAGAAGAGATTGAGAATTCAATAGAACAAGAACTAGAAAGCAGAAGTCATCAGGAAAAACGAAAAGCGACATCCCTTACCAACAAAACCCCAACAACAACAAAACCAATGTAGTTACTGAAAAATATTCTAGGTTGGCAACAATATATGAAAAGAGGAATCAATGAACTTTACTTAAATATTAGAGGAAAAGTGACTACAGAATTCTAGAATATATCTGATTACTCCAAGAAGCTAGTGTCTTGGTTACATACACGGGCACAAAATCTCACATACAGGTAGACCTCCTCTTGATGGAATCAGAAATAATGCTACTGCTGATGGCTTTTATCACATCTATGAGTTCATGATGGGTTTTGTAAAAGAAAAGAGGAGAGGATTGATTTTGCCCCTGTTTATCCTGTGTCAGTGAACTCACAGATATGATAGTGTCTAAATAGTACTGACCCAGCTGAGTACATCTGCATAATACAGACATGGCTACTGCTCCAGAAACTGCTTGTGGAGATTGTTAAAAATACAATACTACAACAAGAATACCATACTCAGTTGACGCTGGAAAAGATAGCTTTTAAGTCCTAATCTGTGAATTACAGAAGTTTTCAGTTACAAACAAAGTAATATATTTTTACCAGTTGTAAAAATCTTGTGACCAGTCCAATCCAATTTACTATGTCTCAAAATTAAGACAGAAATGTTGGCCCCTTTGTTTTATATAATCAAGGTAGGCAGAGGTTATTGTGAATTTTATATAAGAATTCCTTATCCTGGTCTTATAAAAATAGCTGTTTTGGTAATAGCACCCATGATTCACAACTTTACTTCAACCCATAAAACTTAATTTTCATCCCTGTCACCTAACTCACTGTACTGGAGGAATATTTTATTTTTCTTAGATTTTATTGTTGAACTCAGAGGTATAATATTAGAGAGCAATTGTCTCTCTATTGCCCATAGCAATGATAAACCAAAAATGTGTACAGGTAAGAGTAAAATATGGTGTCAATCAAAAAACAATCAATTTTGCCAAATAAAGAGTTCTCTTTTAATAAAAATATCTCCCTGATGTAGGTGTTGACCTGCCCTTGATTTCTGAAAAGAGGATATTTTTGTTGGACTTACTCAGGGGCAGCCAATACCTCCTTTCTTTCTCATACCCTCTGATTGTATGGGTGAGGTGTAAAAGGCAGGTTTAAAAATGACAGATTGTCATCTCCCAGCAACCTATTATGTTTCTGAGTTTCTCAGAAACATTTTAAGATCAGTGGAAGATGAATATTATTTGGAAGTAAACCTATGTGTATTAACCTACATACACAGGCATAGTGCAACAAGCATGGATGCGTGATGTATGAATGTGAAGGCGTAACAGAGAGGGAGTAGAGGGGGAAGATGAAGAAGATGGAGAGAGGGCCATGAAGAGAAGAAACCATTGCACTGTGTCTACTCCTCTCCCTGAACTACCGCTTATCTTTCTTAAAAACAGATTTTATTTTTCAGAGCAGTTTTAGGTACACAGAAAAACTGAGCAAATGCTAAAATGTGAAACAACCAAGATGTTCTATAGTTGGTAAGTGGATAAATAAACTGATACATCCAGATGGTGGAATACTATTTCAAATGCTAAATAGCTTCCATTTATCTGCACCTTGATCTTCTTGACAGGTATGGCCTTCTAGCTCCTCACCCAGCTTCCTCCTGTCATTTAAGATCCTCTGTGACTCCTCCTTAGCCAACCGGTCCTCTGAATTCCCCCTCTTCTTGCCTATCTCGGGTACAATTTTATGCACCATTCGATTTAATATTTAACTACATCCTTTTAGTGCTCTCTGAATGTTCTGTGCATCAGTTTTGTCTTCCCTATTAGATTACAGCTAATTCAAGGGCAAGAACTCTTTATTATAATTATGCATGACCATGTCTTCCATTGCTTTGCTGTCATGGATGCTAAGTAAATGAGCATTGATATAATGAAAAGACAGAATCTCCAATTAGCTTGTGATTTTGATTAAGAAATTGTAATTGGTTCTTAAATTGCAGCCTAAACTTTTTAGAATGTTTCTATGCATTCCAGATATCCATTTCCTCTATTTGAAATATAATAGGGATTAAAGCCACACTGTCTTTGAATCCTGCTCTCCAATTTATTTATTGTGTGATCTTGAACAAGTAACATAAATGTCCTCTGCCTAGCCTTACTCTATAAAATAGAGATAATAACGGCATCTAACTCACAGAGTCTGGGGATAATCACATGAATTTATTCACAGTCATCATATGGAATACCTGGTACATAGATAACACTCTACATATGCTGACGACTTTGCTATGGCTGAATAAAAATCATTGCTTATATTTCCAAATTAATAACTTGCACAAAAAGTTGGCTATTATTCATTTGAAATGAGCCAATGCCATTTTTAGGCCCAGTTTTTTGAAGATCAATAATCTATTTAAGATTATAAGGGAAGGCAAGATCTCAAATTAAATCACAGGTTTATGCCAAACACAAGGCAGGAATAATCAAGGTTAACCTGTACCAGAAGTCTAAAATGTAATGTCTTTCTCCTGTCTTAGATATATTTTAGATCTCTGACCAAAGTGTGTGTGTGTGTGTGTGTGTGTGTGCACGCGTGCACGCACGTACATGCACACTTAGTTATATCCAACTCTTTGTGAACCCATGGACTGCAGCTCACCATCCTACTCAGTCCATTGGATTCTCCCAGTAACAATACTGGAAGAGAGTGCCATTTCTTCCTCCAGGGGATCTTCCCAACCCAGGGATCCAACTTGCATCTCTTATGTCTCCTGAAGTGGCAGGCAGATTCTTTAAAGAGACTTTAGACAAAATCAGTACATCAAAGTTGACTTCAGGATCAACCCTCATATAACTTGATATCTGGGGGGCAATGTGACAAATAGCCAAAGAAAATATGTTTTTAAACTAAAATAAGCAGTGTTTCTTGGGGGAAGGATAAAAAGTATATGTATGTATATGAAATACACATATGAATCTGCTATTTTCCATGTCCCATATACATCTGTCTGCCTCTTGAAAGCTTCATTAAAAAGAGAAGTATCTAGAATAAATGATAAATAGACCCCTTATCCATATCGTCATCTAATAATACTCTTATCACAGCATAATCCCTAAAATTGATATTATAAGTCTTTTGTGAAAACTAAATAAGGCAATGTTTGTAAAGCTCTTAGCACAATATTTGGTGCAGAAGAGGAAACAAGTAATATGAGTTACCTTCTATTATTTTGGGCTTCCCTAGTGGCTCAGCTGATAAAGAATCCACCTGCAATGAGGGAGACCTGGGTTCGATCCCTAAGTTGGGAAGACCCCCTGGAGAAAGGAAAGGCTACCCACTCTAGTATTCTGGCCTGGAGAATTCCATGAACTGTAGAGTCCATGGGGTTGCAAAGAGATGGACACAACTGAGAGGCTTTCACTTTCACTTTATGTTATTTTATTATTACAGTTAAACAATGGAAACTCAGAAAGACAGTTTATCTAAGGTCAGTGAAGAGAAGAATGAACCTCAAACTTAAAACACACATTTTTTACCACAACTTTATCATTGTGCTTCCATTTCCGTCCAGGCCAGTGTGCCTTCTGAATCCTAACAGATTGCAGTGTATGGGCCCCTCACTCTGGCTCTCCCAGACCTGATCTCCTCCCAGGCTTCTGGCTGTGACCCTTTTTCATGTACCAAATTCCCTTCACTCTTGTACCCTTCGATTGCAGCATTTCTCAAGGCTCTTTGCTCTCCCTGCCCTTGATAACCACGTTGAACAGCTACATCCCATTTGCCACCCTCTTAGAACCAGTTCCCGAGTCGGTATCTCATTCTTGAGTTCTGTCTTTCATGCTAAATTTTAACCCTGCCTTTCCAATTGCCCACTTCATATTTTCCTGTAGTTGTTTATTGAAACCGTTAAGTCACAGTGATAGGCTCACTACTTGTTCATCCTCTACATTCATTTCTTTCCCAACCACGTGCATCTTCTAACGTTACCAGGTTTAATAAAAGAACCATGCTTCTTCATACTTTAGAGTCATATCCTAAGCTTCTCTCTCCTTTCTTCTTCCATGCGCCAATTCACATATGATTTGTCATTTGGAGCTGCACTGAACAGTATGGCAGCCGCTAACCACATGCGACTAGTTTGAATTGAGATGAGATTTAAGTGCAAAGTGCACATTATATTTTGAACACTTAGTACAGTAGACAGAAATGTAAAATATTTCATTAATTTTTTTTTACATTGATTACATGTTGAAATGATACTCTTTTGGGTATATTGTACAAAATGAAATACTATCGTTGAAATTAATTTCTCCTATTTCTTTTAATTTTGATGTGGCCACCAGAAAGTTAAAATATGTAAATTGCTTTATATTTCTACTGGACAGCATTTTTCTAGATCATTCTAGTATTCCTCAATGTTTCTTGAATCTCTTTCATTTCAGTCTTACTATTAATATTACCATCTAGTTCCAGCTTCTTACAATATATCCAGCCAGGTTTCTCTGCCTGCACAGTCTCCCTCCTCCCTCCCTTATCCCTGTTGTGTTCTGTCTCCAAATCATTCTTCATAGTGAATGATTCAGATCAAACCATTCCCTACTCAAAAACAAAAAAAAAATCCTTCTCTCTGTTCATCAGATGAAGTCTAAACTGTTATAGCTGCGCCCCCTCACCCTCCCCAGCTTTTCACTTCTTCGCATGTTAGCTGTGATGCCTTGGAGTACCAATGATAGCACAGAAAGATGGAGCTCTGTTTAGCTGGAAGAATCTCACTCCATTTTTTGAGGAGAGATTGGGGGAGGGACCATGTTGGTATTTCTGTAGGGGCTGTTTAACAACTAATCTGAACAAGCCTGGCTCAGAAAAAGTTACCCTTGCAAGTATTTTACAAGCCAAAATAATACATCTTCTTTCATGAGTCCCCAAAGCAATCAATCTGTTAACCAAACCCATCAATGTGTACAGAATCAAGGTAGAAGGAGGAGTTTCTGATGCCACTGCAGGGGGTTGGCTCCTCCTTTGAGATGCCAACGCTAGTTGTGTCTTTAAGATCCCAAATACCTAGACTTTACCCATCAGTGGTCCTGATTTGTCTCTGAGAAGAGAAGAAACAACCAAACTTTGCTGAAGCAATTCATTGACATGGCTGGAAGTACCAAAGGATGAGTGACAAAACCTCATGCAAATATCAGGTCATTCAAGATAGTTTTCTGAATGTCAACTAATGGGTGGAACAGACTTAAAAATTGCTGTTCTTCCACATTAAACATAATACTATTGAATATTAGATCCTGTTATTATTACAAATAGTACTGAAGGTAGTCTCCCCAGTTTGATATTGAAGACCAAAGCCTACTATTATTTCTCTCAACACAAACTCCTGAACACCAGCTCATCTTGATTGCGGTCATTCCAGACCGTTCATGCTAATTCCATGCTTTTGCATGGCCATAGAATGACAAAGCTAGGAAAGAAGGTGGAGATCGCCTGACATAGGCCTTCATTTTACAAATGAAGACCCTGATGTCCTAGAGCCCCTGAAGGGAATTTCTGGATGTTTCCAGAACCCAACTCCTCCACTTTCCAATCTTTTACCTTTTACACCCCCTCATTCAACCTTCCCCTTTCTCCTGATTTTGCATATAGAAATTCCATCTATTCTTTAAGGCCTAAGATAAATGTCACCTCCTTCATTATGACCAACCAGCAGAGACATTCTTCTGTGCCCACACTCAGTCTGAAATCTGATGTATGTTTGTGACCCTTAGCTTCTTTATTGGATTTTAAATATTTCAAAGCCAATGATGCTATCTGATTCAGTGTATATCCAGTAGAATGCCATCCACGTAGGAAACTCTTCATGTATTCTTGTCAAATAGATGATTGAACAAAGGAAAATGACATAGTAACTTGAAACCTTGGCTATTAATAAGAAAAATGGATGCATGAAAATGTAAAAAAAAAAAATAGTATAAGTCATAATGCAGTGCCTTTGGTCTCCTTCCACAAAAGGCTCCACATTCATTTCAAAGTTTGTTATATTTTAAAAAACAATAATGACAATAATTTCATCCCTTCTTGTTAAACCTTTCCTTTCATTAGAACAAGCAGAAGGGAATTAGTGAGTTATAGCAGAAACCAAGCTATTAGGGATTTAAAGATTAAGTTTGAAAATCCATGTGTCTCTTTAAAATATGAAGAGTGCCAGTTCAGCTGAGTACAGAAAGGCTGCCAGCCAAAAAGATCCAGTCAAGTTAAATTGAAAAAGAGTTGGTTAGTTTTTGCCAGTGGCTGTTTAAATGTATGATAATCCATCACCCAATTCTTCTATCCTGGTATGTTTCTTAAGTAAATATTTATCATGCTAAATTCCATTTCAAACTGTGGTTACAGGGTAACTTTTAAAAAGCAGAAATTTCATATAATATGGGGTTAGCTTAAAAGAGACAAAATCACCAAAATATTTCTACTTTTAAGTATGTTCTTTACATGGGGTTCAAAGGATTATTAGAAAGTAAAACTTATTCCCCAAATGAGAGTCAGCCCTAAGGAAAATTCCTACACAGACACACACACACACGCACACACACATGACTCCTTCACAGAGGACCTACTAGTAATTTTTTTAATGGGGAAAAAAATGAAAAGACAGTAACTGGCCTTTCATGTTTTTGAACTTAAGAGTCAGAGTATAGACATCAAGAGTCAGAATATGGAAGTTTATCTCAGGCAGTATTCAGTGGCCACAGGAAAAAGTAGATATTCAGGCACTTTACCTCAATTAAATTAGCTTCTATGTGAAAAATAATTATTAAGTATTCATTATATCTAAAGCAGTGTGCTGACTAGGAAATATGCAGGAAATAAAGATGATTACAAATAATTACTATCATCCAATTAACCAAAGTTTTCAGGCACTGTGGATACTATTTTTCTATCAGCTGATCAGAGTATCAACCTTCTCCTCATTTACAGGCTTTAGCACTGATTCTTAGAGGAGAAAAGGTCTTAATTACTTGGAGAATTCTTTCTATTCACCATTTAGTTGATTTAATTTGGTTTCCCAGAACTTAGGGTTCATCATTTTGCCTAAATCCAAGTGTTTTTTTTAAATCTATCTCAAGGACATTTCAAAAAAGAAAACATTGGGTAGTCCTAGGATCTGAGGATGTCACTTAAGACATTTATATATTTCAATAACATTTACCCATTTATCATATTTTATTGAATTCTCTGAAGCATTTTAAAATTATATTCATTTAAAAACTAATGGGAAATAATACTGTTTCAAGCTGGTAAATGGAAACAAGTCAAACTTTAGGGGCATCTTGGGCAAAATTTTATCAGAATGTTAGCTTCTTCAGAAGTTAAGTAATAAATAGGAGTTTAACCTTTTTTCTGCTTCTCAACTAGCATGTTTACTGCTCAAGAATAGGTATATTTATATACCTCAGTAAACCTAATGAGGGCCCAGTACAGTGCCGGATAGCCATTAGGTACTCAGTAATGTACATGCATGAATGAATTAATTGATTAATGCAAAATGTGATCTCACAGCATTTGGAAACTTTCACTCCTAAAATTTAAATCACCCAGAAAGGTAAGCAAAGGTAGAGAATGACTCAGCAATGTAGAACAATCCAAGAAAGCAGGTAGGGGTTTCCCAGGGCACAAGGGGGAAGTTACATTTTGAGAAAAAGTCTCTGGGGAGGATCATAGCTGACCACAGGGGCTATTCCATTCAATCCCCCAATGACATCCTCTAGGATGCACCAATTACAGATTTCTCCCCAGAGGTGTTTGCCCCATAGAAACCTCACCACCAAAAGCTGTGGCCAATAACCTGATATTTTGGAAAACGGTCCAATGTACTAAGCAGACCTATCCAATTCCAAAGAGTCAACGAGATTTATTGCCAAGAATTTCTTTGCAAAAGTTTGAGGACGTATCATTCTCATGTTTTGCCCTCCTTGGTGAGATATTTAAATAAACACATAGTTTCATTCCTGGACTAGCTAGCTATGGTATTCCCATGGTATTCTTTGACACTTCGGTTACAGACTCCTCAGAGGAACAGAGTGACCTCCATGAAAGCTCAGTCTTGGAACTCTTTGAGGAGGGTAATCACAAGATTAATGTTTTCCCTATTTAAAACTAATTTAAAACTAAAAATAGCTGCAAAAACCTCTACTTATCCTAGAGGGGGTGGCAGACTAGCAAGGGGCAGGGATTATACTGCTAGAGAACACCCACAATAAATTCCCCAATACTTCAGGATTAAATACGTTACTTGGGGACTATGAAGTAGCATTTATAACATTTGCCATTTATCTTGTTTTATCAATAAAGTCTATGCTTAATCTATTTCTTTTGGGGGACACACAAAAATTCATTGTTTTCAAATATTCATATTTTCATATTTGATAGTTTGGAAAGATTTTGCACACTTAAAAGATCATTGATTTATTTGCTTCATAGTCCCATTTATTACTTCCATTTTATGGAGAATGTGAAGGAACTCAATTGACTTTATCAAGGTCACCAGCAAAGCAATGATAAGAAACCTAAGAGTGAATCCTTTCTGTTTCCAAATATTTTGAAAGTTGGCTCATGTAAAGAAAAAATCTGTATGATGAAAGAGCACTTCTGGGAATGAAAAAAGAGAAACCTTGTCTCTCAGTGCCTAGAGGTCTGAACTAGTTCCAAAGATAAAGCTTTTAAGTACTGAGCTCAAATCGATCATTACTTTAAAACTGGATATCTTCTTTATATCCTGAATTGAGAAACACAAACTAATCCCAAAGTACAATTTTACAAAATTTGCCCTTAATAGCCTAATTTTTAAAGGTAGAGTCTTGTGTTTGGGGTACATATTCAAATAATCTGGTGTCTCAGTGAGGTGCATATGTAAAATATCCCTCCTTTATTGTAAGTTATCAAGTCAGTGTTTGTCCAAAGCTTGTTGGTCACATACTAGTCTCATTGAGTTCTTGAAAAAAGGCACGTGGGGGAAATGCTATTAATAGTGTGCCCATTTTACAGTTGAGAAATGAGGTATAATAGTTAAGTCCTTTTCCCCAGGTCACAAAATGAATGAGGATTGGAGGCTGAATATGAACAAGCTGAATATCCATAACAAAACAAAACTAAGTCTGTTAAGTCAACCTCACAGCCTGTGAAAGGCTTACTTGTTAGCCCATAAAATCTCTTTTCCGGATAGTTTCTTAAAAATAACAACAAAAGCATCAGCAGAATGTTGATTCAATTTGGTATTTCTAGAAAACGACTTCTATTTCTAGAGTTTTTCTTCTGTTCAGAGTTTTTGCCGTTGGTTCCGTTCCTAGTGCTGTTTGGTAGACAGTGCGTGCTGTGCTGAGGTGGCATCCATAGGGTCGACGGTTTGTGGCCCTATGGACTGTAGCTTGCCAGGCTCTTCTGTCTCCATGGGATTCTCCAGGCAAGAGTACTGGAGTGGGTTTCCATGCCCTCCTCCAGGGGATCTTCCCAGCCCAAGGACTGAACCACTGTCTCCTGGATTGTAGGCAGATTCTTTACCCACTGTGCCACCTACATTCAAATTCTCATGTAACCTCACACTGGCCATGGGATCTGAGACACACTAAGGTTTTCAGATCTCTTTCATGTTGATGTTCAGTAAATCGTTCCCAAGTTCTAGCTATAAATGCTTTTTCAGGAAGTGAAAAAAGGTACTTAGGTACTTAGAGATTAACTAGTCCATATATCTCAGTTTACAAGAAAAGAAAACGAGGCCCTGAGGAATTAAGGGACTTATACAAAACCTTTCAGCTAGTTCCTGGCAAGACCCGTAAAGATTCAAGCTGCCTGAGTGCCCAGTGTGTGCTCCTTCACTGATCCATACTATTATCTAATATCTACTGCCTCAAGTGGATTAGTATATGCTTGGCGATCTCTGCCACTAGGAGGAGTTTTCTCCAGCAGATAGTGTGAGCTTGTTTTCATGTATAATCAAAGTTACAATGCTGGACAGAGAGCTAGGTAGAGCTAACAATCTTTTCACTGCCTCTGAGTTTGAAGCTCTAGCAAAAGTGGATAGAGGCTCTGTTTGCCATTTGTGTGACTTTCATTTGCCAATTTGGATCCGTAACATTTCAGCTGAGTTTGGAAAGTTGTGCGACTATCACTTTGGTGGTTTCCCTGTCTTCTGGAACTTTGCTGCAGACTTGCATGAGTCATGGTGCTTCCTAGGTTTCCTCTTGGTTAAACGTCTCCATGGAGTGTGTATCTCCATGGAGTTTCCTGTGGGGAGCATTTGCTTACAATTACGTCTGCCAACAGACTCCTTAAATGCATTGAGGTCTCTGTGGCATGACCCAGGGCTCTATACTTGGCTCTGATATGTTTGAAGGTTTGCCATTAATGTGAAAAAATAAAAATATTTGGAAGGCTCGCTGAGCCAATGTACAGATGAAACAAAGATGGTGAGCACAATGAATATGATAATGAGGGGATCAGATTGTAAAAAGCCTAAACCGATGAACTAAACTAAATGGAATACAATGAAATAAAAAAAGAGAAATTTTAAATTCTTAGACTGGGATGCAAAATTGTAAAAATGTACCAGAGGAAGATGGGATTTTATGTTTGACATAACATTTGACACTACATAGTATAGATAAATTTCTACCTTGGTATACATAAAAATACCCGAGAGTTTCAGCTGCCTGTGATGGCTTTTGAATGGCTTACTATGAACAGTAGTGTGGCTGCAAAAAAAAGATCATTTCCTCTTGGGCTGCATCTTGTAACATGTGCTTCTCAGAACAAAATAAATCAGAATTTGGTTCCACTCGTTTTAGTCAGCCATATAGGGGTTATTATTTTCCTTTCTCTGCAGCAGGAAAATAGCTAAACTGAAGAGCATCCAGAATGTTTGATAAGAACAAGTGATGATTCAAAACATATGACACTATAGCGTGGTGGAAGGAACTGGAGTATTTTTATCCTGAGGGAATGATGATAACTGTCAAGAAATCTGAAGGAGCTGAGATTTGACCATGCTTGCAAGCTGATCTGTTAGCCTGACACAGTTTCGTGGATGCTGGTAGAAAGCACGAGACTCAGAGTCAGAGAAAAGTTTATTACTCACAACAATCAGAGAACCCAGAGTATCAGCATTTCCTTGTGTCATCTGCTTATCCCAGTTCGCACAGGGCAATGCAAACCGGAGGAGATGATGCTTGTACATACGATAGGTGGCATTACAGGAGAAGAATCCCAAGCTCAGTAAATCCCAACCTTTTATAATAGGCTACCTGCAGTGGACATGAACTAGGGCAAATTTCGAGAGATGGTGAGGGACAAAGAGGCCTGGTGTGCTGCAGTTCATGGGGTCACAGAGTCAGACATGAGTGGGCAACTGAACAACAACAAGCAAATCTGCCCAACCATCTACCTAGGGCAAGAGAGATACTATCTCTAAACAAAGAGCTTTCAAAGGAATTAAACTCTTGTCCGTGCCTCAGCTAGAAGGACATGCAAAACGGAGGAGGGATCTGTGAAGAATTGTCTTTCAACAACAGCTACATCTCAAGGGTGGTCCTATTCAAGAATATCAGAAATCTGCCACTTCAGAAGAAAACAATGGTGTCCCCTTGGCAAAAATGGCCAAAATACAAGTTTACAGTAGGTTAAAATTATTTCCTGTAAAACAGAACAAGCTCAAGATGGAATGGACTCCTTGAGAAGTTAGACATGTTCAGGCAGAACTCAGGCAGCCATTTGTTGTGACTGTTGAAGAAATATTTATCCACCAGAGCAATACTGAATTTAATGTTGTTTTCAGCTTCTTCTAGCACTCCACTTATCAGAAAAGAGAGGATAAGAAATAAATGAGGTAACTAGGAAAAAATGCATGACAGAAAAGGATAAAGGGTACTTTCAAACTTGAAATACTTCGTTGTATAACTTCTGAAGCTCTAGTTCTGTCCTAAGAGGACAGAACTAGACATCTCTTTGATATACCAGAGATAGGGCTGTATCCAAAACCTTTATGAACTTTATGCTGTAATCTCCCTTGGCGGGCCTCTTCAGCTAAGAAAAACAGCTCAAAGATCTATTTGGAATTAAACTCTGAAGCCTTATCCTAGATTGATTATCCTGTGTCTAGAGAACCAGAATCTTTGCTAAGGGATCCTTTGTAATTTACCTGGAAATACCTCTTGTTGTCTAGACACCTAAACTGAAGCTCAGGAATATCCCTAAGGAAAAGATACTGTCCATAGGGTTGTTTTTAAGAAATACAACACGTCTTCTCCCCACCACCACTCCCCCACAGCCAAAAAAAGGAGATTATTTAAGCGTAACTCTCATGACAGTTAGCAAAAGGACATTTTTCACTTTGCAGATTTATTAACTGTTCATTCTGTTTGAATTCATGTGCACACACACCACATATGTAAGATGACACAACTGTAACTAGTGGGTGGAGATGTGACTATGGCCATGCCATTCGACCTCTTTGTCTTCCTATTTCTTTCCATGAAAAGTGAGGGGGGTGAAATAGATGATAGTACTGTTTCTTTCCAGCTTTGCAAACTCCAGAGAATCCAGGAAGAGCTGCCTTCTTAAAAGTTGCCTAATGTTCGGAGCTCTAAGAATATAATAGGGCTTAAAAGAAAATAATGGGAAGCTTAGAAGGGAAAAGAAAATGGAAATCCCCTTTGGAAAATGGCTTAAGGGAATCTCTCTTAGGCTAAAGCACAGACACATCAATCAGGGTATTGGGGAAGTCTATCGGATGAAATTATATAGGAATATCTTGTGGTGCTTTGTGACAAGATGTGAGTACACTTTATGGCAGGAAACTGGAAGCAAAACTTCAACTGTATTCTAAATTCAGCAGGGAATCCTATTCTAAAGAGTTGACCTTGGTAAGAGCCCCAGACTGGCTGAAGTGTTGGGTGCTGACTCATCAGGCCAGAGCAAGCTGTAAGGGTAGGGAGGACTTGCTTCTAAAGAGGTGGACACCTCTCTGGAAATAATTCATTTATTCTTTTAAGTAACAGGAGAGACAAAGCTTAAATGGTTGTCTTTCTTTTGCATCTCAAATAACTAAACTCTTTTGGCTTGGGCCAGTTTGATCCCACCCTGAATATGCACATATAGAGAACTGAATACATTTTCTGGAGATCACAGCTCTCGACAACTTTGTGATGGATCAGGAATTGAGGCACCCCTCTTTGTATACTTTGTCTCAGAAGACATACATCTCAGATCTCACAAATCACATCTCAGAATTTATTCAATGCTTTGGAGCTTAAAATATTTTTTTCGAAAATAATTATGTTTCCACATGGTTTATACGTCAGTTCTGAAAGTTGACATCTTCTTGAAACTATGAGATTTCGTTCAATGATTTAGTCAGATAAAATTTGTCATCATACCAAATTTATCAACCTAATATAAAAGTTTCAGTGTTTCAATAAAACAATGGAACTTGAATGGGTACTTTTTTTCACTGCAAACATCCACCTTAATTTCTGCCTCCTAAAACTGTTGCTTTATTTTGTTTCAGCTTTAACCCTTAAAAATAGTAAAAGAACAATCTTACTTGGAATGTTCATTAGTTTCACAGCAGGAGTCAAATTAATCTCCTTCAAACCCCATATTAGACTTACTTTACAAGGTTTAAGATGTTTTTAAAAAGAGGTCTTTTGGAAGAAGCCGTGTTGATCTAGAACTTGGAGTCTCTTGGGAGCACAAACAGAGCTCAGACTGAGAATGAGTCTGCCACATTTTTCTGAATCAAAAGTCAGCTCTATTCTAGCATGACCTTGGGAAAGTAATTTTTGTCATCCTAGGAGACAGATATACATGATGGAGGGCAGCTGCACTCATTATAAATATCTTGTAAGGTAGGCAAAATGATGCACTATAACTCCTGTAGCCAAAAAGCCAGGAGAGAGAGGGCTTTCGTGACCTTTCAAGAATAGGCTGTTCACCCCAAGGAGTCCTGAGTAATTAAAAAAGAGGGTTAGCACTTCTCACTGGAGGGATCAATTTACTCTGAACACCCCAAAGCGTTTTATCACTTGTTCTGGTCTCTGGCTCTGGACAAGGGAGGGTGGAGCGTGGGAGACCCATATTCAGGGTGGGATCAAACAGGCCCAACCAGTGAGGGGGTGGTTGAAGAAGCAGCAGTAATCTGAGAAGGAAAAACAAAAATAGAGTGGGGGATAAAGTGAGGAGAGAAAGAAGAGCAGGCTCTGGGAGGCCCTGTGGCACTTACTGGCAATCCTGTGTCCCAAGGCCTCGTGGAGGGCAGATGGCTATTTACGTCTGTCCTGTTTTAGTAGCGGATCCTAGCGTGGCCCCAAGGGAGGGTGCAGAAACTGGCCTTGACCACCACTCCTCATGTCATTTTCTTTCTCAAGAATCTGCAGTGACTCTCACCCTTCACTTTGCCTTTTCCGACTTTCGGATGTTCAGCTCCACCCTTATCCTTCCCATGAGAGTTCCAACTCTCCCTCCAACTATATTGTCCAGACAGGCTGCTCTCCTTCCTCTAAGCCCCATATCCTCACCCCCTTTCCTCTTCTACAACTTCCCCTCTTCTCTTCCAATGAACATATCTAAAACACACCTGTCATCTTAGGTCAAGACATAATTCATTTCAGAATAGCAACTTAGATTGCATAAAGTTTTATACCACGCACTTAAACACACACTGTCCTCACCTGACTCACTGTTTCCTGGGACGGTTCCTTGACTATCTTGGCCCTCAGCCGTCTCTCCCATATTCTATCTCCTGGAGCATCTGTTTGCTGACCTACCTCTACAGAATTCCTGTGTAGGGAGGGAAGGCTGTAGGAATCTACATTTTCAACAAGCTCCCCCGGAGGAACTAAGGAGCTGGAATGAACTAGGGAGGCAGAATTTTAACTTTGGCTGTTTATCTTTCCATATTGTTTCTACGTTTTTACCATGGTCATATTACACCTTTTATACTAAAAATGAGTGGAGGTGCATATATATTTATTAAGCTCTCAGAGGATTCTGATGGTATAGGAACCATAGGTTCCCACAGTTGTTTGAACAATGATGCAGACACACGCCTTCTTTCATTTCTCAGCTCTTCAGTGAGGTCGACAGTTACTCAAGAGCAAGAACTAGTTTAATGTTTTTTCTATCTTTCCGGTGCTAGAAATGCCAGGCTCAAAGCAGGTGCTCAATAAGTACTTGAATGTGTTTGAATAGACGCCCAATAAAACAGGAGAAAAATTAAATAAGGATACACAGGACATGGTACATTTGAAGAAAAAAGAAACTTTACAATTAGTAGGTTAAAGAAAGATGCAATAGTATGACAGAAAAAAAGATACTTAGATGACTTAATAGACCGCAGGATGACCACGGATTAGCATCAGTGTTGTGTTTTTGGAACTAGAAATGTAGGCTCTCTGAAGGCATCAATTAACTTGTAGCATGACGAAACCAAGAGGTGGTTATCTTTTTAATCTGGCTCATTCTTATAAGTGAACGCAGTTATGAATTCTATAGCTAAAGAAAGCTGAGTAGTTGGGAAGAGTTAAGAATCAAAATTTACATGCTTTGCTAGTGGAAATATAAACTAATACAGCTGCTTTAGGAAACAGTTTCACAGTTCTTCAAAAAGTTAAACATAAAATTAGCATATGGGCTAGCAAATCCACTCACAGGAATTTACTCAAGGGAACTGAAAACACATATCCCCACAAGCTCTTGTACAAATGTGTTCATAGCAGCATTTCTTTTAGACTGGCCAATGAATAAACATGATAGATGAATAATGGCTCAGATGGTAAAGAATCTGCATTCAGTGTAGGAGACCCGGGTTCGATCCATGGGTCGAGAAGATCCCCTGGAGAAGGGAATGGCAACCCACTCCAGTATTCTTGCCTGGAGAATTCAATGGCTAGAGGGGCCTGGTGGGCCATAGTCCATGGGGTTACAAAGAGTCGGACATGACTGAGTGACTAATACAACACAGTCTAGCCAAACAACAGGATATTATTTGGCCATACAAAGATATAGAATACAGATCATGCTATAACGCAGATGAATCTGTCTTAGAAACATGCTATGTGAAAGAAGCCAGGCACAAAAAACCAAGTGCTCTTTGGCTCCATTAGTATGAAACGTCCAGAACTGGCAAATCCATAGAGACAGAAGCTGGATTAGATATTACCGGATCTGAGAAGAAAGAGGGATGGGACATGACTGGTAGTAGGTATAGAATTCTGGAATTAGATAGTGATGATGGTCACATAATTCTGTGACTATATTAAAGACCAGTGAACTGTTTACTTTAGAAGGCTAAATTTTGTGGTATGTAAATTACATTTTAATGGAGCTATTATTTTTTAAATGAAAATAAATCAAGAGGGAAGGCGGGGGACAAGGGAAAGCTGAGCAGAAGAATCTCCAAAATGTTACAAAAGAAAGAATAAGACAAGGGAGAAGTTTTACTAAGGGCTGCCTTTTTAGGCATTGTTCCTTTTTTAATTTTTTTTTTTTAATCAAGGAGAAAATTAGAAGACATAGACTTTAAATGCAGCCTTAAGGAGTTTAGTTTAGATGAAAGTTTTTCCTATCCGTACAGAGTTGAAATAAGAGGTTTTCATATCTCTCTTTTTGGGAGACTTAAACAGTGCTTAGAATAGGTCCCATGTGTCAATCTGTGGAAGCCCTTCCTGAAATGGCACAGGGATGAATTAGATGACCTTTTATGGTTTTTGGTCTTTTTCTCTTTCTCAGAACAATTAGTCCTCAGCATTTGATATAACACACTGCCTCCAGAGTGCTGAAATAAGAGAGAGGAGACACTTCTGTTTCTTGAAAAGTTTTATTTGGTTTCTATATCAGTCATAAGCATACATTCTTCTTAAGACTATAAAAGTCTTCTCCTCCAAACAGTTAACTTTTTATTGAAAAAAAAAAAAAACAAAACACACACACAACTTGAAATAGCCACCTATTATTTCGATCAATTGTGCAAAGAAAGTAAATTCAGATTATGTATTGCTACCTCTACTCATGTTATTAATATGAATACATAGAATGCACTTGGCCTAGTAAATAGTTTGCAAACCTTTGAATTCGTTTTATTTGAAAAGTAAAATAACATCATCCTCACTCATATTTCCCAGGGATCAATCACTTCTTCTAAGCATTCCCAATTGCCTCCCATTGCTCTTGGCTTTAAGGAGACAACAAGTACCTCTGTGGGTCTGTCCACTCAGCAGCATCCTCCTCATTCTCTGCCCAGGACCCAGATTCCCATGAAAATAAAACAAGCTGGGGGACAAAATTAGAGCACGGAAGTCTGTTCTGGCCCTGCCTTCAGATTCAAACCAGGTCTCTTTTCCTGGTGACCTAGTCAGGTCCCCCAGGTCCAGTAGGGCTCATTTTAGGCAAAGTCACTATTGGTACTCTTGGCTTCATCATCACACACATTCACCAATATTCATTCATTGAGTAAATGTCGAAATGGAAACTTTCCTATTTGGGGTTGGTAATAGAACCCTCCATTTCCAATGTCCTCAAATTTACTGAATAAACGGATTGTGGCTCTAGAACCAGATAGGGTGAAGACTTTGAGTTGCTGAGAATGGTGACTAAAGAAAACCTCTCACTGAGACACGAGGCACTTCTCTTCCTCAGGATGGACTCCTGCTGCTATCCTGCTAAGCAAGGGCATGGTCAAACTGCCCTTTCTCCAGGCCTTCAAGTCCGTCAGCCCAGGTCGAGGTTGGCATGCTCCGATATGGGTCCAAAAGAATCCGGAAGCACCTGACGATGAGGATGCCCAGGAAAATAAACAACAAAATCACAAAAACAAATGTGGTTTTCTGCTCCAGAGACATGCTAGAATCTGATGACATGTTCCCAACGGGCAACAGAGGAGAAGGGACTGGCTGTCCTCCATCCATCATCCAGGGATGCTGGAGCACAGGGTCTCCCGGCTTCTTTCTCTTCCATCATCAGCCTGCTGAGATCATGGTGGCTGCACCTTGGAAAGCCTTCAGAGAGAAAGGAAGGGAAGGAGAGGAGTAAGCATCCAAGGGCAACTTTATTTCTAGGCTCACCATCTTATTTTTCAAAGAGAAGAAGCAATCACTAAGCTTCTTCAACAGGGATGCCTAATTCCACATAACTATGGGGAAGAATATGTTACTCTTGCATGAAATTACCAGACTGTTCTCAGGGTAGCCCCCTGGGGCCAGGAGGGATGGGCAGGGAGGGAAACCAGAGTACAGAAGATGAGAAACGTACAAGGTAATGTTGACCTCAGATGTGTTGCCAACTTGACATCCAAACCAAGCCTCTCTGCCAAGTCTCTTCCAGCAATGATAATACTCTCACATCATTCTTATAATGAGACCATTGACTGGATACCAGCTGTGTGCCAGGACTGTAGCTAAACACAACAGAAGATAGCCACTCTGCCACAGGCTTCAGGAAAGCAGGGATCTCTGTAGTATGAGGAAACTGAGGCTGGAAAAGTGTTAGTCACTCTGCTACTGCTGCTAAGTCGCTTCAGTTGTGTCCGAGNGAGACCATTGACTGGATACCAGCTGTGTGCCAGGACTGTAGCTAAACACAACAGAAGATAGCCACTCTGCCACAGGCTTCAGGAAAGCAGGGATCTCTGTAGTATGAGGAAACTGAGGCTGGAAAAGTGTTAGTCACTCTGCTACTGCTGCTAAGTCGCTTCAGTTGTGTCCGAGTCTGTGCGACCCCAGAGATGGCAGCCCACCAGGCTCCCCCGTCCCTGGGATTCTCCAGGCAAGAACGCTGGAGTGGGTTGCCATTGCCTTCTCCAATGCATGAAAGTGAAACGTGAAAGTGAAGTCGCTCAGTCGTGTCCGACTCTTAGTGACCCCATGGACTGCAGCCCACGAGGCTCCTCCATCCATGGGATTCTCCAGGCAAGAGTACTGGAGTGGGTTTTCATTCCCTTCTCCAGGGGATCTTCCCGACCCAGGGATCAAACCTGTGTGTCCTGCATTGCAGGCAGATTCTTTATTGTCTGAGCCAGGCTAGAAAAGGTGCTTAATATAGAAACTCTCTCAAGGAGCACTAGGTTTGGGTCCCCAGTCTCTCGCCTCTGTGTTACTGTGTGTGGGACCTTGAAGAGGTCACTAAGTTGGAAAGATGAGAAGTGGAAATGGCTGCGTGCTATCTCACGGTGCTATCATGAAGGTGAATGTCAGGGAAAACCTTTGAAAAGCATACAAAGATGAAAAGCAAAGGAAACAAAGTGTTGCTTCACTGAAGACGGGACTAAGGAAGCTACCATGCTTCTCCTCTGCGCTCTCACCTCGCCTAGGCTGAGGGAGAAGGGAGGGATCTCAGACTCCCAAACCATCAAACTCCTGCTACTTTTTCTCTTTTCATCAAAAAACAAAAACGTGGTTCGATACTTGATCCTGGAAAGGACCTAGAGAACCCAGCTAGGGAAAAGACATTGATTGCATTTTTTAGAAGCCTTACAGCAGCTTCCTACTGTTTGTTTAAGGCCATTTGGTGAGAGGAAGAGAAAGAAAGAAATGTTATCACTATTTCTATTTTGCTAGTAGAAAAACTAAGGTGTATGGATATTACTGTTTGTCTTTAAAGGCATATTGAAGTAGACATCGAGGCCAGTGAGAGCTTCATACATTGAACTAAACCTGTTTGAATCAAATTTGATAAAGAAAAGTATTTACACCAGACATTACTATATAGGTAAATCATAGGACATATTTATGAATCTGTCTGTAAAAAAAATTACATAGTCATCTGTGGAAATTAACATGAATTCAAAAGAAATTATCCTCAATGAAAATAAGCAACCAAATAAAAATAGGATTATGGCCTAAAGGATTAACATACTATTTCTTCAGTTAACTTATCATCATTGTCTTGAGGTATAGAATTAGTGAGCATAACGACAGTTTGCATATATGTTGACACTTCAAAGTTTATAAAATCACAGTTTAAACATAGTTTATAAGGGAATTACAACTGGTATCTGGGAGGAAGGAGTTACCAGTTTAGGGGAAATAATATTTTGCAGCTCCTTGACTCTGAATTTTTTAAAGGTTGGAATAGTTGCAGTAGATTCATTTATGATTTGTTTTTATTTTAAAATATGATTGGAATAAAATTTGATTGTTTTTAAAAACATCTCCTTAGGTGTACAGAGGATATTCATGGATTGGGCTTGGTTTGCTTGTTTTTAAGCACCCTACCCATATTGGGTGCTAATCTTAATAGGAACTGAAGAGGGGACAGGAAAGGTAGCCAAGCCAGCTCTCCCTGGTGCTTCTATGGACATCCATACCCAACCAAATACCAAGCTGGACTTAATCATACCAAGCAAAAAATTCCCCAAGACCTGGGTCAAAAGAAAGCCTCGTGGTGATAGAGGAACAGATGCCTAAGCTATGCTGTGCTCAGTTGTATCTGACCCTTGCGACCCCGCGGACTGTAGCTTGCCAGGCTCCTCTGTTCATGGGGTTTTTCAGGCAAGATACTAGAGTAGTTTGCCATTTCCTCCTCCAGAGTATCTTCCTAATCCAGGGACCAAACCCTCATCTCTTGCATCTCCTGCACTGGCAGGAGAGTTCTTTACCACGGAGACACACTCTGTTACCTCTTGTCTTTCCATGTCCTACTGATCCCTGGCCTTCCCACTGGCTTACTAAAATACATTTTACTATGTCCATTTTCCCTCTGGTCCAAGTGAAGCCAGAGCCATTTTCTTTGTCTGTTTTTTAACACAGCCAAGACAGGTCTGCATTTTTAGGATTTTTTTTATGAAAACATTACATAATCCAAAAGGGAAATAGAAGAAAGAAGAGGACCATTAACTGTGTAAATTTACAACACAAAGGTTGCTATATCTGTGAAGTTCAAAGACAACAGTGGAGAAGTGGATATAAAACCTTTTGAGACTGTGTTAATGACACCTTAGCCATGAGCTGTCTGACTAATATAGCAAAACCTTTTCTGTCCCTCCCTTCCCACCCCTGGTCTTCAATTGACTATCATTTCGAGGACCATCATGACACCCTGGACCAGTCTTCTCCAGCCTTGTCCTTTGTACAAGGCAAAGTACCAAGTCCTTTTGTCTTAGCTAAGCATCCTATAATTCCTAGGCTTATTCCATAACTCAGGTTTTAGAACTGGTATACCATTCATCTGGGGGATGCAGTGATGGGCAACCATTACAAGAAGCCCCAGTAAACAACCTAGTCATCTCAATTCAGATTATCAGCAACATCTCTCTATCCATGAGTCTGGGGCCTCACTTCACAGGGAAGCCAAGTATTAGAATGTCTTAACACTCAGTTTTAATTTGCAATTTTCCCATGCTATGCTGATTAAAAGGCAGATCTAAGGATACAGTTAACCCTCTTTGCAACCTGATATTTTAGCGGGTTTTGAGAAGCCCGCTAAAATATAAATATATATATTCTTTTTCTCTGAGCCTTTCACCACCAACCCCTTTTAGATATACCAAACTGAGGAGACAAGAGAGATGAAAGCATTTTGAGAACTTTACAGATTGTAAGGCTCTCCTCTCCCAGCATACTATGATGCCCAAGTTCCTATTAAAATAACTTCATTTGGTCAAATCATCACAGGTCTCTGTTAAAGTGCAGTATTTTACCAGGGAAAATGAAACATTAACACTTTAGCCGGGATTTGCCTTTGAATACTGTTCATGTTTGGAGGAGGGAGAAAAGAGATAGATAGAAAGGAAATTGAAGGAAGATCCGGCTGGGGGCAAGGAGATGCTAGAGGGACTTACGGGAACCAGACATGGGGGCTATGAGTTGATGGTACAGAGGGAGAGTCCTGGGGAAGGATGAGGGAGAATGGGTAGAGATGAGAAGAGGAGATGGTTATGAAGGGAGTTGGAGATCCAGAGATTCAGAAAGAAATGCCAACTATTTCCCAGTTTTGCCTGGAACTGCTTGAAATCCCTAGAAGAGCCTGCTTGATTTTAAACCTGCAATCAACTAATCAATAATTTACAAATTTGGAAAGCTCAACAGCATGTTTAAGCTAAAGGAAGCATCAGTGTGAGATGCAGAAATAGAAATAAATGTAATCACTTGGCCACCACAGTACAAGAATATTCAAAGACATCCAAATTTTGTAAGAGCCTGAGAGTAAAGTGTCCCTTTTTGGTAGAAATGATTCTTAGGGAATGGTCACAATTGCTTTTACCCAAACAATGAAATATTCCTTTCAGATGAATAGTGGAATGTGAGCAAGTAAATTATTTCGAAAGATTTTGACGCAACCATTATCAGCATTAATAACAACAAAAGGCAGTTATTTTAAGAAGGACCAGAGTCACTCACAGCAGTATTTTAATCCTGACTGGCTTTCCCTATCACGCAACGCACCTGTCTTCCCTCTGTTTGGCCCATTTGTATGTGCTCAGGAAATAAAGTCTAATTTTAACATGGACCAAGGAAACTTTAATTGAAAGCTGCCATTTTCAAAAGTCATGTAATGCATCCCTTTTCTCAAACTAAGCTCCTTGGACTCTAAGTTCACAAAGTGCAAACACCCTGAATTAGTCACTAAAGCCCTGTGTGAGGAGTCCATCTCACCCATAGTCATTCTCACTGTTAGCCACTCACTTTAGTCCCTTTGCAGAGAAACCCTCTCTTTCTTACCCCATACTTCCTCTATACTGCGTCATGATTCCTCTTTCTAAGCTCAAATTTACCATTCCTCCTCTCAGAAAACCCTTGCACTCCAATATCCAAGACCCCTCACCAACCCCTCAACCCTCTCGTGGACCGAATACCCCTGTTCTCTGGACCACAAATTAGATGGCAATCTGTCGGTGGGATTTTTCTGAGGTATTACTATATTTTCAAAGTAAGTTCAGAAAGGAACAAAGATCAAATCACATTCGGTTTTGAGCAAAATGACCAGTGGATGAGAACAAACTTACATGTAATTGATCTGCAGTCACCTAGGGAGAGTGTTCCCAACTCTGGCCGTTCAGCAGCACCGCCTCACACCTGGTATCCTTTGAACACCTCCCGGTTTCCCACCTCTGAGCTTTGAGTCATGATGCTGTCCGCCAGATGCTCCCCTCCTCGCCCTCCTCCCACCTGCGGCTTTCTCTCCCTCCCCCTCCCTTCCCCGCCCCCC
>SJYA01001141.1:132691-186322 GCA_006410615.1 Neotragus moschatus | reverse complement strand
AAAAAAAAAAAACATGTCATCCACCCTAACTGGGATGTCAGACCATTGTGGTTGAAATAGATCTTGGTTCAAAGAATCACAAATAGTCTGAGTCACAATGACATTTTAACAGTCACAGAGCTCATGATTTAAGAAGCAGTTGTTTGTTCTTTTTACGTTTTCTTTGGCCTCACTGCTGATGGGTAGGGTCTGAAATGTAGAAATCAGCTGGAATTAAGCACTCTCCCTTCTGTTCAAAGGGTCAGTCCTTTCTTACCTAGATTGCTTTTTGATGGGGAAGGGTAGCCATTTAACATATCCTGAATCGTATTGTCTTACATGGGAATTATCAATGTCAACACATATCCTTCTCAAGCTTGGAACCTTTGGGCTGTTCATCTCGTTATAAAATTTCCCAGTAAGAAAAAATATTTTGTCTGGAGAGAACTAACTTAAAGTAATGGTATATTTCTGACTTTTCAAGTGACAGCCACAGAATTCATTCATTGCATTTGGCGCCTTGTCCTGGGAAACCACACACAGGCTTCCGATTTCACCGTCTCACTTTTGTGGCCGTCCCTCTTGCGATGGGTTGCAATAGCAGCTGCAGTGGATGCAGTGTGTGTATAGTCCTGCCTGGCACATTGTGAGCTGTTCAAAAACTAGGTGATGAGGAATGAGTGCTTTCTCTTTATCTCACTGTAGTGCAAAATGAGATTTATTGCTCATTTCCCACACAGGAATGGAGATTGTGAAATAAACCACCCCAAATCAAAACACTCAAGAGTAGCCCCCTTCAAAGGGGAATGAGAAGGTCATCATCCTTCAACTGCTAATGCCCTACAGGGTGCTCTGAAACAATGCAGTCTGTATTTTAAGTACTCCGAAACCATATAATTGCTGTACCTAATTTTTAAACCGTGTAGGCCACAAACCTAGTTATGTGACTTGGTGTGTTTTCAAAAGCTGATGTAAAAACAGTTCATCCATTGAGCAAGAACACTCACAGGCTTGTCCAGTTTACACTCACATGTGATGGACAGGACACCTTGTCCCACAAAGACGGCCTGTGTACCTTGTTTATATTTATCTAGCAGCCTAGTGAGACCAATCCGTAGACTATGAAATAGAGAGGGAGTTGGCTAGGTAGGCAGGACTGAATTTGCAACAACTGACAGGGACAAACTTCCTCAAAGTGCTGCATTATCCTGTAATAGTGCTGAAGCTTGGCTCTTGAAATGTGAACACGTCTTGTAAAAATGGAAGAAATAATATATCCTGAAACTGAGGCAGAATAGAATCACTCTCTACTTTTTTGAGCTTAAGGAAGCCTCAACTGCATTGCTGTCTTATAGCTGGAGTGTCTGGAGGTATATTGTCCATCCCACTCACCCACCCCCGATGTGTAAACATCCCAGTCAACCCTATTACACATCTCCCCCCACAACTGGGAGCCCACCACCAAAGCTACCTCATTTCTCGTAGAAATTTTGTGTATGAATCCAGTGAAGAGCAACTTGCATTCCAGGATATACATGCAAAGATGCAAAATGTTTCCTATAAATTCACAGAATACATGGCCCTTTTGGTGGCCAGCCAAGACCTTGAGGTAGAGATTTCCTGACTCTAAGTACTTCAGGCATTTTAACCGCCCTCTCCCCATTTTTCTGGCTCACATAAATGCATGGCAACCTCCAGGTTCCTCTCTTTCCACACCACTCCTATTCTGATACAATAGCCCTGATGATTCCAAATTCACAGGATGGTTAGGAGTAAATGTTAATTTATACACTCGAAAATTAGACGCATGGCTAGTAGAAAGCCCATAGACAACAATTTTAAAGACAAGCGAATGTGGTCAGCTACAAATGTCAACAGGCAGTTTCAGAACTGTTGCTAGACCTCACTGCTGCACAGGAGGTCAGCTTCCTCTGCTCATCTCTGCAAAGTCAGCCTGCAGACACATCTGCTGCTTGGTTTGGGGAGTGAACCCTATTGTAGCCAGTTCACCATGCTGGTCAGCAGGGGACCTTTATCTTCAGCCTGAGCCCTGACCTCAGCTTTACTTCCTCCCTATTTTCGTCTTCCTCCTAACATCTGCTTTACGAGTTTTAAAGGGACTGCAGGGCAAGACTGCAGCCTTGCTGAGAACATCAGAAAAATAGCCTGTGAGTGCCCAATCAGTAAACGGGGGTGTCGAAAGGCACCACAAGCAAACTGGAACTTTAAAGTCCAAACAATAACCTTACTGTTCAACTCAATTTTCCTTCTCTTTCCTTGTGTGTTTCCTAGTGAAAGAGAGTGCTTGCTGATCCCTCAAAAGGCTAGGGCTGCACACTGCCCAGGGACAACAGGGACAGTCAGCACTATCAGTATGAGTTGTTTGGGTCATGATCCTTTGTAACCAAATTAGAACATCCCTGTTACATTTTGGAAGGTTGGATGTTTTAGGCGAATAGAAAATAATGTAATGGGCAAAAAGCTTTCAAGAATAATTTACTGCAGCTTAGCAAAGAAAAAAAGCCTGTTTTACTATTCTCTTATCCAGTATCTGGAGCATTATAAACTTAAGCATGCTTTAAAAATACAGGCATCATTACGTATCACCCCCGTGCATTAACTTTACCTAGCAACTATTTAATTAGACTTTATCTGACAGCTAGATTTAAATTCAGAACTTGGATCCAAAAGGCATCCATGCGATCATGGCTCATGCATATATTTAAAGTTAGAGGAAAGCATTTAATTAGCCCACCATAGACACAGATTTTGGTCAAATACCTGGATCTGGCTGAACAAACACTTGATCCATTTCCTGGTGGAACAGTTACAGGTAGTTACAAGCCTCCTTAGTTTCCATTCTTCCCGACCAGGCTGTGAGAAAGCAGTAGGCAGTGGTAGCTGCAAGCAGCTGATGGCACACCCCAGAGCTAAAGCTGTTGTTTCAGGCTTAGAAACTTCCCATTAAAACCCCGAGTTAAAGGAGCATCGTCTTTCTGTGCGAGGCACCATTAGCGGCCAATACAGCTGCTTCTCTGAGGCGAGCCATGATTCCGGTTCTGCCTCAGCAACTCTTCAGAGAATTGTGCTTCAGTGAGTAGAGGCAGTATCCTAGCAGTGTGTCTGCAATCATCTTCAAGAAAGCATTAACATTCAAAAGGAGTACGGGGGAAAACATCACAGGGCATTCCCATACCTTTTCAAAAATCAAAGCCATAAATCTACCAGTGCCCTGCTCTTCTCTATTGATTGTTGACACTATGCCTCTTTGGGGATGTCAATTAGCACCTTGCAGCAACCAGCCTCCATATCGATCATGGTTTATGACCTTCAGGCCAACTTAATTAATGGAAAGACTTCTGGGGAAGGGCATCAACTTAGCATTTAGAAGATGAAGGAAAGACTCCTTTTCCTAAAAAAAAAAAAAAAAAAAGTTGACCTTTTAGAAAAGCAACGGTTATGGGAGGCATTGAGGAAAGAACAAGTAAAAAAGAAGAAAATCCTAGTTTCACCACCTGTTTGTAAGTTTACTAGGTGGTGGGTTGCCAGGTCCACTCTCCTCTGGGCAGCCTGCATGACTGTGACCTTGGCAGGTACCCCACCCCACACAGGCCATCTGAGCCCACTTGGTGAATAAAGATAGACCTTCACTGAGAAAAAGTTGTACTAATTCTAAACATTCTGGTTACATGGCATAACACTTATACTATTTTTCTTGGACAAAGTACCTAAATAAATTGGGAAAATACTATAGGATAAAATTTATCTTTAAAAAAAAAAAAAAGTGCTTCTCTTGAAAGCATTCAGCCTAATCCTTAGGATGGAACATCCTGGATTTTTCGTAACTCACCACTTTCTTTGTTGAAATGGAAGAACAATTAGCAACAACACCCACCCACCAAATAATGGGGTGCAAGGTATTTAAAGCTAACTCTCCCTGTGCCTGTCAGCTCTTCTGTCTCTTCGGCTCTCCTGAGAAGCTGGCCATGACCCAGTAGCTCTAGGGGACTAGAATGGAGCTCATTCTCTAAGAGGAAACCCCTCACCTGCTAGCAAGAGGCAACAATCCTGGATAAGCCTCAGATCCAAGGAAATTCAAATGCTAAGGGTTAGAGTCCAACATCAGAATCAAATGCTTCACAAGGACATGAAGGTATTTTCCCCGGATGTTTTCCAGACCTTTTAACTGAATTTCCTTTCCAGTTAGTGTAACTTACTATATTTTTTCTCTCACACACACACAAAGACACACAGACACACAAAACAATGGAACAGAAAAAATCCAACAGAGCCCTGTCGTTCAATACTAACTGGTATCCATGCTTGTCAGCCGACGGTGCTGGTGGACGGAGCACCCTGCTCAGTCATGCTAACAGAGTGTGGTTCAGGGAACAATCTGACCCCACCCTCACTTATATACTTATCATTCCATGGGGTTAAAAAGGACTCTAGTTAGAAACGAGCCAGGTTACCACCAGTTCCCTGTGCAGAGGCCCCTCAGATATTGTTGCCATCTGTAGGCAGCAGAGGTAGCAGGGAACACGAGAGGGTTGTGGCTGTCCTCTAGCTACTATGCAGCCTGAGCCCATCCCGGGGATGAGTGCCTGGCCTATTTTTAAAACTCTCCAGAGAAGTAGATTCCAAAGCCCCCTCTGTTTATACTAACTCCGCCATTGCTTACTTCGTCTCAGTGAGTCAGCGCATTTTTCTCTCTTATCCCCTCTGTGGTCATTAACCACCGCAAGCGTCTGTTAGAATGCTCTTCCACGAAGGAAGCTGAACTAGGTAAGCCAAGGAACATGTGATGAAGATCTGCTGCTACAAAGAGCTTCAGGCCAAGTCTGGATATTTCTTTTATAAGATAATTATCATTGGAATGGTCAGTATCAGTTACTGATACTGCAGTTACCTTGCGACAGTCGTCATGAGCTGAAACAGTGAAGAAGGACTTACCAAAAGTTTATCTCTTTGAACAGTTCATAGTAGGTTCCAGATCTTTTGTTTTTGATAGTCTTTATAGTTGTTTGAATTCCTCCCCAAATTTCTGCTTTCTAGTCCAGCTTTAAACAGGAACATATAAGGCTACACAGAGATGTTTCACGTTTCAGACTAACATGAAACTTGGTGAAATAGGATGATTTCATAGGTTATATATACAATGCTTCTCTGACCCCAGGGTTATTCCTGAATGTCAGTTCAGTCTTTTTACCACATGATACCCTGTTGTTAGAAATCTATTTTAAGAACTTTTCCTACCTTCTAATTTCATCTCACTTTTTATGTTCTTTAGGTTACAGTTCTTTCCTAAATTTCTTATACTGCACTTTTCCATAAAGAAGTAGACAATGTATATGAGGAAAAGTTCATGAGCTGCCAAGCTTTATGTCAACACAAGGCTGTACTATTATTAATTATCATTGTTTCTTTCTGAGTCTACCTAATTCTCAAAATCAAATTGAGTTGATTCTTGGTATAATTTTCAAAATAGAAACATGATTTTCTTTTCATTTTCATCACTAGATTAGTGGTTAAAAAAATCTTTTCTTCCTTCTTTTAGGTAAATTTTTCTTTGACGCTATTCAAGAACCATTAAGTTCATTCATTGCGAATCAGATATGTTCTGTGTTAAGTGTGCTCAGAATAAAAACTATAGGTACTACGTCCCTGCTTGAGTTTCTTCAGGTTGTGTACTGCACAAGTCTAGGAGGCTTCCTAGTAAGAACCCTAGGAGCTTACCTTCCAGCCATGGGTGCTAAGCTTCAGATAAGCCCACCGCCACTATTCCCCACTTCCTCCCCTTCCCTTCGCTACTCACCCAACAGGCATGTTCTTACAGGACCTGATTTCACAAGGTCATTTGTAGCTTTTAATTGCCTAAACCAAAAAAAAAAAAAACAAACCCAAACTCTTTAGCATTAATCCTTCTTCTTCTTTGTGACGACCTTGGACATAGCTGACCACTCTTTTCAAGGAAGGAATGGGGAAAAGAATACACAGAGTAAGATGGATGGGGTGGCAAGAATGGACATGACAGCTCTTAGAGCCCCTGTCCTTTGTTAACTTCTGCCTTCAGAGGTTCTGTTTAGCCTTCCAAGGCTAAAGCCAAGTGTAACTTATGTGACTACCAGCAAATGTGAAATTGAGGATGTGAAAACAGGCTGGGATACGCACTAATGACTCTACCACTTTCGATTCATTAGAAGAGAATTGGAAGACAGTTTGTGTCTTTTTTAAGTGTCTTCTTAGTTTAAAAAAATCAATGCATCATGTAACATCAAGTTAAAAAAAAAAATCAAAATGAGCTCTAATAGCCCTCTGATTTGCCAGGTCTAAGTATAAGCTTATTTATCCACTTGGCTATCTTCACAGGTCAGTGAACAGTCAAAGCTCAAGGGAATAATTGGAAAGATTTAATAATATTTATACCAAGCCTATAAATAAGGATCTATACTCAAGCATTATTAAAAAGCAAGCAGGTTAAAGTCCAACTGCAAGTTGGCAGCCTCCTGGTTTAATCTTTTCGTGAATGCATTTCTGTACCATCACATCTGTTGTATGGTGAATGCTCAATTAGCAGTCAGAGAAATACGAAAATGAAAATGAGAGACAAACAATGTGCAACTCAGTGGAATGATATGTGAAAGAAAGAAAATACTAATAGAATTTCATACTTGTCAGGATTACAGATTGCCCTAAAAATTATCAAGTTTATCTCTTCCTAAATCAAAGACAGTGAAGCATATAGGAATGAAATGCATCATGCTTATAAAAAAGCTGATGTCCAATCCTAAAAAGGAACAGCTTCACAAAACATATCATACTAATTCTATTTAGAGATAATATTTGCAAAATTTGCATTATTAATTCTAATTACAGCATGAAAATATAAGAACATCACTATGGCTTATTCACTGCTCAAAGGAAATTCATACTGAGCAGTTAACATCCTGGTGGGTAAATTTATTCTTTTAAAATGACTTGTACAATAATAACCATTTGCTTAATGACTTTGAAATACTTAATGCTTTTAAAATGTCATATAAAGCACCAATTAGAGTTTCATACAAACCATCCCTCTAAATTTTTGTGCTGTCATTTTGGCAGGGTTCTTTCTGTTCAACAGCTGCACTGTAGAAGAGAAGATACGTGGAAAACTTGAGGATTAAGCAGCTTAGAACATTAAGATGATTTATAAAATGAAATAGAACGTATCTGAGAATTACTGACCTTTTAGCCTGACTTTAATACCTGACAAATTTCTGGAACTAAAAATCTTGCCACTGAAAAATCAATTTGAAAACACTCAGAGGAGAGAAAAATCATATGAAGCAGTTAAAAAATTCTCGTTAAAAATATAGTGAAAAACCAATCTCGGTTCCTGATATTTAAAGTTGTAGAAATTACTGAAAGAAGGCAGAGGAAATAGTAACAAACAGCAGTTATGATGTGTGATCACTGCATACAAACTTCAGCTGATTCAACACTGCATTTTATGAGTAACATAATTAGTTGCTGCTTGAAAAAATGTTTAAGTTTACAATCATGTCAATGAGATCAGTCAGAAGTTCTAGCATATTATTTAGAAGGCAAATATTAAAGGTATATATTTCTCTTTTGATTCTACATCCAAAGTTTGTAAGAGGCCTGCCATCTATAATTTTTCCTTTAAATAATATGTATGAAATGTTTATATATGCTGCTACTGCTGCTAAGTCACTTCAGTCATGTCCGACTCTGTAGGACCCTATAGACAGCAGCCCACCAAGCTCCTCAGTCCCTGGGATTCTCCAGGCAAGAATCCTGGAGTGGGTTGCCATTTTCTTCTCCCATGTTTATGTATAGCAAGCTCTTAAATGTTATAAATCACCTGTGTTTCTGTTATTAATATTAAATTACATCCATTTAATTTATAAATAAAATAGCATTAATATTACATTTTGTCACAAGCTTGTTAAGCTTGCAGATTTAAGGGGTGGGCCCTGGCCCAGATAATTTAATTAAATTAGGCCACGAATCTATATTTCAAATAAGAAACCAATATGATTAATGAGGTAAAGTGCCTGAAGTCTACACTTCGAAAGTAATATAGTTAAATATTTTTCCTCTCGGTGAATATTTGGCCATATTAGGCATTTTAACTCTATGAGGAAAGAACCTTAAGCTTAAACTTTAGGGTATCATGTACCTCTTTGAAAAAATGGATTGAAAGTCATTAGAAAAATGCATACAGCCTGCTTTGAAAAACTCTAACTGAAATGCCCATTCGGAATACATGCATCTCCTCTTTTTTGTCTTTTTATTCCTCCCCCCTTCCTCCCCTTCTTACCTCTTGCTAAAGTGGTAATAAACAGTGACAGGAATAGAAGCCCATGGTGATAAAGACAACATAGTGGAACAAGAGGCAGAGAGAAACTGTTTCTGAGAGAGGAGTGTGGGTGGAGGAGCACTGACTAGTGATGCCGAGCTTTGGAAACATACACAGGAGGCTGCAGCTTTGTAAGAGGTGACTGTGTGCCAGGGAAGACTAGGGTCGAAAGAAGAAAGGGGCTACAAATAAGAAGTGGAAGGCCTGTGAACAATGAGTGACCCCACTGCCTTCCCAGATTGTAGAGGTAACTAACTGGTAGGCCAGAATCCTGATGTAACTATCAAGATGGGTGGTGGAGGGGAATGAGTGAAGTCATCCCTTTGACAGAAGGAACAGCGCAGACGTCAGCGTTGACCAAACGGGGAAGAATGGGTCACTTTGTTAATAGTTTAGTTCAAGAGAACTAAAAGGAGGAACTGTTAAAATTTCGTTCTCCCTGAGGTTAGCCATGAGGGATGACTACTGCACAGAGTAGCTACTTTTCAGTATAAGCTTTTCTTTCTAAGCAATTCAACTATTTGCAGTTTCACTTTGCAAAGACAGTCAGTGTAATATGAGCCAAATATTAAGAAGTAAATAAAAACCCTGCCTGAAATCCCTTGAGTCTCTTTACAGGATCATCCTGAGGACCGTCAGTGAATGGTTGGATAATTCTTTGAGAACAGGGAATTATCACACTCCCAGAATCACCCCTCAAGGGCTGTGGTCCATTCCGCATGCAAGTAAACAGATCCTTCTCTGTCTTCCTCAAACAGCTTGTGTACACTTAAACTCTGGTTTCTTGTAATCACATGCAGTGCCCTAAAATCTAAACTATTGCCCTGATTTTCCCATATCACTCTTACAACCTCTATTTTATGTGTGTTATCTATTCACTTACATTTGTAACTTCTGTTTATCCATTTATTATGTGTATACATTTATTTCCCATTAAACTTTAGAATGTTTGAAGAAAGCTATGAAGTACAATAGGTTATATGTTATTAGCAGACACATAAAAAATTTTATTATGTATTCGATGAATTTTCCCATTGCTAGAAAAGTCTTGATGTACTTGTTCTCAAGTTTTGAAGGATCAAATGACTTTAAAATGGTTGTTTGGCTGAAACACTAGATAACATATTTAATTTAAAAACAAAAACTAGGTATTTTATACACTTTATTTTGCAGCAATTGTACATAAACAAAAGCAATAGCATATACTTAAATTTATTCAGTGTGTATTACTACCACAGAAGTGAAAATACCGCTTAGTAATTCAATAGGGACTGAATACAGTTCAGTAACAGTTTTCAGAGAGCTTGTGAAAAAGTCGGCTCTTCATTTGAAATGCTCACGAACAACACTTTAAAGTGACCCGTGACAGAGCAGGTATCAGCCCGGTCTCACTTCCATTTGCTTTTGTCCTCATGAGAATGCCCTTCAGCATTAGTTTCCGTAAGGGGCCTGGTTTTGTTCTCAACATTTTTCTTAATTCAAAAGTAGATGTGGGGTCAATTGAGAAAAATGAACATTTCATGTTCCCAATAGCCCCATAATCAGCGTTGCATATCACAAATATGGTTAGGGGTTTGGGTCAAATGCCAATACAATAGTCAGTGGACTATGAATTACTAATGTGTAAGCCAAGAAAAGCTGTGTTTGCAAATGCAAAAAGGATGAAGAAAAATCTCTTGATGGTTCCCTGCACATGCCCACATTTGTAGGCCAAGTCAGGGGGGCAGAAGGAGACATTCGTCATTAACAGAGACCCCTTCCAGGTCCAGCCTTTAAGGATTAGCCTCTATGATCCAAGACGAGCCCTCCTCCCTGGCTCCTGAGTCTCCTCTGTCTTCATTGCCCTCTAGGGATGGAGTCCATGTTTTGTGTGGCTACCTGATGATAGTCACTTGCATTTTTTTTTTTTTTCAGTCCTTTCTCTTTCTGTAGTCTCATCCCTACAAAACCACCATGTTTCCTATTCCTAAGCCATCTATTTATTGAAAACAATAAATTACCTTTCTTTCCTCAAGTATTGTTCATTTAAAGGCTACCTGGCTCAGGATACTAAATAGGACAAATAAGAATAATGGAATTTATATTTTCAACTCCTGTCAACAACTACTCTTTTTTTTATCATCTTAATATCTAACACCACAAAAGCAACAGTAAAATAATGATGATGATAATTAGAATAACACAATTACAATAATATAATTCAGCAAGCTTGTGCCTTTGGCCTCCTTTGACTTGACTCTTACAGTGGCATGACTTGAGCCCTTTTGCATGTTTTTATTTAAATCAAAATGTATGGTGTATGTGAGTATGAATTTGTTAAGGTTTTCTGATTAGACTGTAAGGTACTTGAGAAAAAAGAAAGCTGAGTCTCTTATTAATGTATTTTTCACTTGACTGGCTATAATATTAGCAGAGGTAATAATTTATCCACAGACTTCATTCTTTGTTATAGATCGTCCTAAATAAACATTGTAGTGGTATTTTTCCTAGTTATTTTCTCTTGCAACATCGTTGTCGTACTTTGCCTGTCATATTAAAATAAGTCCAACGAGGCATAACCATTAATTACTGCCTTCCAACCAGTAATCTTCATTCGTATCAGTCAAAAGCAGCTAGATAATTGTGATTTTGAAAAAAAAGAACTTCAGTGGAAAATAATAAAAACTTTTTCCTTGCTACACATTCATTAAGGGTCATGTGGGGACTCTGCTCCGATGTCATTATTACCCTCATCCCAAGATTCAGATAGAGGGGCTGGCCTCTACCAGATATGAAGGTAGAGAGGAGAGAGAGCATGGCATGTATGTGCTAGTTCTTAAGACCTCTGCCAAGTGGCTTCAGTTTCATTGGCCAAAGCAAACATCATGGCCACATCTGAATTTAATAGGCTGAGTAGTATAATCCTTCCCTAGATAGGAACACGGAACACCAAATGACATAGTCTACCATTACAGTTAATTAGAGTTTTACCCTTTACAGAGTGACTTCTCATAGATACCCACCTACCTGAGTCACTCAGCTGTGTCCGACTCTTTGTGACCCCCATGGACTCTTGCCCACCAGGCTCTTCTGTCCATGGAATTCTCCAGGCAAGAATACTGGAGTGGGTTGGTATTTCCTTCTCCAGGGTATCTTCCCACCCCAGGTACTGAATGCAGGGTCTTCTGCATTGCAGGCAGGTTCTTTATCTCCTAAGCAACCAGGGAAGCACACCCTCCCTCCCCCATCCATAGATTATATTCCCACAATAACCTTTCTTTGGCATCTCAGGATCCTTGAGCTTTAATCTTTCAAACTATCTCCCACCCAGCCCCACCTCATACAGATCAGATATCCTGCTTAGCCCTCCTTGCTTCCCCTTTTCTTCTAAGTCCCTACTTGGATTCTGATGTCTAGGTTCATTTGCTTTCTTTAGCCTCTGATCTATTGGGTCCTCTTCTGGGTTACATCTTATTTCCTTTCTAGCTGGGTGCCATAAGGCAGTCTTTCGAGCATGTTGTCTTTCTGATTCAATCCCAGAACATTTTGGCTCTTTCACAATGGGTTTCCACAGCCTGACAATTCTTGGTCCACTCCCATAGCCTGGCTCCAGCCTAATGGATCATGCATCATACCTGGTTCCTCACAGGTACCATACTATCCCAGGATACAAAATATTTGTATTATTTTATATCTATGGAGACATTGGAAAAGCCCCTGATGCTGGGAAAGATTGAAGGCAGGAGGAGAAGGGGACAACAGAGAATGAGATGGTTGGATGGCATCACCGACTCAATGGACATGAGTCTGAGAAAGCTCTGGGTATTGGTGATGGACAGGGAAGCCTGGCATCCTGCAGTCCATGGGGTTGCAAGAAGTCAGACGCGACTGAGTGAACTGAACTGAACTGAACTGAACTGATGCAGGCATGGTTTGGGGAGATGAAGTGGTTTTCTCAGGAACACAACGATCACATGTAAAATATTTTTGCCCATCTCTCACTTTTCTGCAGGGCCTAAGATAAATAGACATGGTAGTGTCTAAAAATATCTGAGTTTGATAGAGGCCTTTGGGAAAACAGTGATATTCACTTCTTAGTGGACAGGAAAGGTGGATGTAAACACTACATGAGATTGCACCCAATCTCAATTTTAAGCATTGCCCCTCTGGTCTGCAGGAATGTCTTGTTCCAGCAAACTGAGAAACAGCATGGCCTGGGTGAATCTGAGGGGCATATGGGTGGGAGGGAGCCAGATCGCCACAATAAGGCAGCCAACCATTTCTTGGGTTTGATATCCTTAGGGGAATGTAGGTACCCCTTTTCATCATTCTGACCTACTTGCAATGTTTCAAAAATAATTTTTTTGCTAATTAGAGATTATTCATATTTGTCTTACTTATTCTCCTGTGCCATCTTTTGTTGTTCTACTGGTTTTTTCCAACTATACAGAATCTCTAAAATCTTTCTTATAACCACCCTGACCTTGGCCAACCCCTCTCCCAGATCCATGTAGAATCAGAATTTTAAAAGCATGGCATCATTTCAAATAAGGTAGAAGTGATCATTTAGACTAGAGCTCCTCAAGGCATAAACATTGTCTAATGGATTTTGCTTCTTTGCGGTCCTCTGAGGAGAACATAAGCCTGAGGCCTTTGTGAGTGCACAGGCAAAAAGCTCCTCAAAGCAAAAAGAAAAGAAAAAGGGAAAAAACCCACCCTCATACCTGAAGTCCATGTTCTTAATGGAGATGGACCCATTTAGCTTCCTGCATGGATTTTGAGTTTTGAGGTTAACACAGATCTTGAAGTAGCCACTGTGAATATAGCAAGACTGCTAACCCAACTAGGGGGCAGCTGAGATCTCTTGGTCTTTTGCTGCCTGCCTCACCTCTTATATTTAGACAGCTAAATTTGCCCTTGAGTTAAATTCTACATTACAGGTGGCTCCAAACTGGGCATAGCACTGGATCTGGGGGGATAGATCATCTAACTTATAATTGCACATAATCGCACATAAATTATTATGACTTGATTTAAAGCAGAAATATTCATCAGTATTTTTATGTTCATTTTTATATTATAAAATCATTTCTCAGCACTGTCCTCTAATTAGTGGCTTGGAACCAAAAGTGAGCTCCACACTCCTTCTCTCGGATGTTTTGCTGTAGGAAGTATCAATACATATGGCAATCAACATTCTGATACTGTAAGAATATTGAGTTCCTTTATTTTAGGGAAAATGGTTTTGAGTCTCAGGCTATATAATTAGAATGCAAACAAACTGTAGTTTGAGGGAATTTTATATCATTTTGGACATGATAACACATTCAGAACAGTGTAATCTACTGAGAAAAGGGCATGAAGAGTTACCTAACACTCCTGGGCCCTTTGGATTGTGACATGGGGGAGGCAAAGTAGTAAAGACAGATTTGTACTCTTACAATGGCTGTGAGACCAAGTCATCTTCAACTCTGGCGTCCCACACTCCCCAGCTATTAAGAAGGTTATAATGACCTCAAATCCTAGATTCTCCATCTATCACATGCCCAGAAGAAAAAAGTCACCACTGTTTTCCCACGCTTGGAAGAGCTTCAGTTCAGTCACTCAGTCGTGTCCAGCTCTTTGTGACCCCATGGACCATAGCACACCAGGCTTCCCTGTCCATCACCAACTCCTGGAGCTTGCTCAAACTCAAGTCCATTGAGTTGGTGATGCCATCCAACCATCTCATCCTCTGTCATCTCCTTCTCCTGCCTTCAGTCTTTCCCAGCATCAGAGTCTTTTCCAATGAATCAGTTCTTCGCATCAGGTGGCCAAAGTATCAGAGTTTCAGCTTCAGCATCAGTCCTTCCAATGAATATTCAGGACTGATTTCCTTCAGGATTGATTGGTTTGATCTCCTTGCAGTCCAAGGGACTCTCAAGAGTCTTCTCCAGCACCACAGTTCAAAAGCATCAATTTGAAGAGCTTACCAGAACACTTATCACCTCCATCAGGATAACTGGAGGTAATACAAGCCCTTCTACCTCTGCAGGGTAGAATGGCCACCAGTGCTTCAGGAGAAAATTTTCATCTGGAGGATGAGAGAGATTTCTTGCATTTTCTCACATGACTTTCAGAAAAGTAGCTGCTTCATTCGTAGACAGAAGGAATGGAGAAATTCTACATTACTATTCACTTTGAGTCTTCATCTGCAGAGTCAGAAGTCAGTTGTTGGAAGCTAAGGACTTAAGGCTCTGAAGTGTGGTGACGTGTGGGAAGCTCCTCTTCCTTTTTCAGGAATTTCTATCCAGCTCTAACATATATGCTGGCCATTCTCTGGGGCAGAAGAGAGAAGCAGGTCTATTGCAGATGAAGCATGGTAGCAACTTCAAAACACAGTCCTACATTTAAAATGGAAAATATCAGGTATCTAGAAGCATTTTCCACAATCTGTTAGAGTATCAAATAGTTCAACATTGCCTGTAAACCCCCCCCCCCCATCATAGGGAATTATGCTGTTACTCTGAAATGCTTGCTCTTTCTTCTTACTGATGAACGATGGAAAAGAAAATTTCAGTTCCACAAGCACATTTTCATAAACACAAAGAGAACTAATTCAAATCCATCATGATTTGAGTAATTGGTTCAATTCAACCGAGTGGCTGGTAATAGCACTGGCTATGTTCCTTTCAAAGGTTACTGTTTATAATAAGGAAATAAATTCAATGGATTTCAAGCAGAAGCATATTCTAAAAAGACCTAACTAAAGAGTCATTTCAGAGAATAGTTAGAAATCATGACCCTTTTATTGGTACTTCCAACAGAAAGCTTCTTGGCACGATTTGCTAGATGAGATTTTGCCATTAGGATTTCTTCATAAAACAATTGACTAAGTACCTATATTCAAGCATCCTTACCATTTTGGAATCTGGTCATATTAAACCAGAATGTTATTTCAAAATTATTTCTCTTGTTAGCAATTGTCATTTGTGTTGGCTTCTCCAGTTTTCTGACCCATCTGTAAATGATCCTCTGAAACTTCCCAACCACTATAGTTCAGTTCCTCTGTTAGCTTGGCCTTGTACTCAAATGACTCTCCTCCGTGGGATCAGCAAAATCTTACATAAATAATTCATAAATTAAACCACTTTAAAAATTAAATGAACAGATTATAAACATAGAAAAGAATGACAGCTAATGAAAGGTTAAGAGTTCATAGTTACCATCAACATAAGACAAAAAAGCAATTTAAATGGTGGCCTTGATTTCCTTTTTTCTCAGTTTCTCTCTGCCTATATTCCATGTATATAATGTGGGGCTAATCATAGTACTTACCAATCTCTTAGCATTGTTGTAAGGATTAAGCAGATTACATTTAATAAAAGAGCTTAGAATAGTTTCTGTAACATAAAAGTATATGCTTTTATATAAGTACAAGCTAGTATATAATCATAAATTTTACTTTTTTCTCTTCTGATTGTACCAATGATAATGACACATCTTCCCATGATAAAAGCATATTATAATTTTTCATTGCAGCATAAATCTAACAAATTCAAATAGTTTTATGATTTTAAAATCTACTACCTATCCTTCAATTGGAATTGCAACCCCTATTCTGGAACATTAACATGTATGTTACAGTTATTTTTATTAAATTTCACTATGTATCAAACACCTTAAATGTGCTTTACATGTGATGGTTTATTTAATCCTCAGAAATTAGATACTGTTATCCTAATTTTGCAACTGAGACACAAACTGTTTTCTTGACTTGCCCAATATCACACAGGTAGAAAAGTGATGAATGAGGAATTTAAGTGGAGGCAGTTGGCCTCAAGAGACCACTTGATTAACCTATACACTCTTTCTTTATATGGATGGAAAATTCCTCATTTACTTCCTGAGCTAACAGCTACTATTATGCAATAATGGGTAAGTCAGTATAGAACTATTGCCATCTATAAATCAGAGGAACTGCCCAAGTTCAGATTCTTTACAAGGGATACAATTTTATTTAATGAGCAAACTGCCACACCATAGATGTCCCATCTCCCTCGTTATACTTTAACCTCCATGAGTAGCTTCTTATCCTCCAGAAAGTCCTGTATGGATGAAGTCAGCCCTTCATAAATACTAGGACTGCTGTGATCCCTTCCCACCTGATGGTAAGCATTACAGAATTCCATTTGAGTGAGGCGATTTTTCCACTCCTGATTTAAGACTGGTTTCCCCTGCCAGCACTTCTTCCCTATACCACACATTTGGTCAAGTCAGCCCTGAGTTATCTGGAGGGCCCCACCTGGCAAGGCTTTGTCTTCATTCTTCTGTGAGCCATCTGCATCTATCTTGCTTTTACAGGAAAGCTATTATTCAGGCCTTGATGTAAATATGGGACTCTTGAGACTATTAGCTTAAGAGCCGATGTTGTCAGGTATAGGGCTTCGAGGACTTCTAAGGAGCCTTGGGTTGGGTGATACAGATCATATGATGGGTCTCAGGATTTTCTTTCAGATATATAATGTGCTGCTGCTGCTAAGTCACGTCAGTCGTGTCTGACTCTGTGCAACCCCATAGACAGCAGCCCACCAGGCTCTTCTGTCCTTGGGATTCTCCAGACAAGAACACTGGAGTGGGTTGCCATTTCCTTCTCCAATGTATGAAAGTGAAAAGTGAAAGTGAAGTCACTCAGTCATGTCCGACTCTTAGCAACCCCATGAACTGTAGCCTACCAGGCTCCTCTGTCCATGGGATTTCCCAGGCAAGCATAATGTGCTAAGTTAATTTATTTAAGCCATGTCCAACAAAGACAGCTATATCTAGCCCTGTAGCTTTCACTGTATTCCATAACAGGGGCATAGCTGTGATAAAGCAGAAGGAACGCAACGTTTCTACTCAATGGTAGATACGTTTCTACTCAACGGTACATATTCCAGTTCTCACACTTCTCAAACTCTATAAACTCGGGTAATTCACTAACCTTTTCAAGACTCAGTTTCCTTGGATGTCAAATTGGGAGACGTGTGCTAGCCCTCTCCATTTGCTGTCCATGAGTGTATGTTTGCTGTTTGTTTAATTCCAGGGAGCAATTTAACAGCTGAATGTGTCTTCTAAAAGACTTACTGTGTAAGGAGATAATAATGAATCAAGATCATCATTCTTTTTTGGTTGGTTTGGTTTTTTGTTTTTACTGAAGAATGGTTGATTTATAACATTATGTTAGTTTCAGTGCACATCACAGTGATTCTGTATTTTATAGATCATGCTCTGTAAAAGTTATTACAAAATAATGGTTATAATTTCTTGTGCTGTACAAGATATCCCTGTTGCTTATCTATTTTATGCATGGTAATTTCTGTCTCATCCTTCACGCCTTTCTTGCCCCTCCCCACTTCCCTCTCACTACTACTAACTGCTAGCTTGTTTTCTACATCTGTGGGTCTGTTTTTCTTTTGCTATATACATTCATTTTCTTTTCTAGATTTCACATATAAATGATATCAAACAGTATTTGTCTTTCTCTCTCTGACTTATTTTACTAAGCATAATATTCCACCCAGGCTGCTGCAAATGGCAGAATTTCATTTGTTTTATGGCTAAATAACATTCCATTGTAGGGCTTCCCTGATAGCTCAGTTGGTAAACAATTCACCTGCAATGCAAGAGACCCTGGTTTGATTCCTGGAAAGATCCGCAGGAGAAGGGATAGGCTACCCACTCTAGTATTCTTGGGCTTCCTTTGTGGCTCAGATGGTATAGAATCCTCCTGCAATGCAGGAGACCTGGGTTCAATCCCTGGGTTGAGAAGATCCCCTGGAGAAGTGACAGGCTACCCACTCCAGTGTTCTGGCCTGGAGAATTCCATGGACTGTGTAGTCCATGGGGTCTCAAAGAGTCAGACATGACTGAACAACTTTCACTTCACAACATTCCATTGTATATATGGAATGTCACATCTCCTTTATCCATGCATCTGTTGAAGGACATTTGGGTTGCTTTCTTATCTTGACTGTGGTAAATAGTGCTGCCTTGAACAGTCGGGTTCATGTATCTTTTAGAATTAATGTTTTTGTTTTTTCTGAATATACACCCTGGAGAGGAATTTCTAGATCACGTGGTAGTTCTCTTTTTAGTTTAAGAACTTCCATACTGTTTTCCAGAGTGGTTGCACCCATTTACATTCCCACCAGCAGTGTACAAGAGTTACCTTTTCCCCACATCCTCTCCAATATTTGTTTCTTGTAGATTTTTTGATGTTAGCCATTCTGACAGGTGTGAATTTATATCTCATTGTGGCTTTAATTTGCATTTCTCTAGTATTTAATGATGTTCATGTGCCTGTTGGCCATCTGTATGTCTTCTTTGGAAAATGCCTATTTAGATCTTCTGCCAAGTTTTTTCATTAGATTGTTTGTTCTTCTGATATTAAGTTGTCTGAGCTATTTATATAATGTGAATAATAACCACTTATCAGTCATATCATTTCCTAATATTTTCTCCTATCCTGTAGCTTACTATTTGTTTTGTTAATGGGTTCCTTTGCTCTGCAAAAGCTTTTAAATTTAATTATGTCCCATTTTGTTTATTTTTGCCTTTATTTCTTTTGCCTTAGGAGACAGATCCAAAAAAGCACATTGCTACAGTTTATGTCAAAGAGTGTTCTGCCTATGTTCTCTTCTAGGAGTTTTATGGTTTCAGGTCTTACATTTAGATCTTTAATCCATTTTGAGGTTTTTTTTTTTGTATATGATATTAAAGAATGTTCTAATTTCATTCATTCTTTTACTTGTAGCTGTACAGTTTTCCTAACACCACTTATTGAAGAGACTTGTCTTATCTCCATTGGATATTCTTGCCTCCTTTGTTCCAGATTAATTGACCACAGGTGGATGGGTTTATGTCTGGGCTCACTATTCTATTCCCATTGAGCTATGTGTCTTTTTTGTGTGTGTGTGCCAGGATCATGCTGCTTTGATTATTATAGATTTGTAAGGATCATTCTTGAAAACTAGTTCTTTCTTCCCTCTTCCTCCCGTTTTTCCTTTCTTTAAGACATTAATGAATAGACATGATACTTAGAAACTTTTCAGAGGAATGCAATATTGAAAATGTCCTTCAAAACCATGTACCCAGTCAAATAATGATCAGGACCCAACAAATGAAAACATGAAATAGGATTGAGAGTTATAAGTCTCCTAAACTTCAAAGGTAAGGCATTAACCCATTTTGAACCCAAAATGGCTAACTAGGGAGGGGGGAAGAGATTGAGAATTTAGAAATCAGCGGTGTGGGAGAATCTTGAGAAAGCATTTCTTCTATGTCCAACATTCTTTCATACATTAAACTCTAGGCCTGGATTCTTTTTCAGCCATAGACCAGCCAAGGCAATACCAGAGAGAATGGAAAATTATTCTCCAATTCTCTTCACAATGCACATTTATTTATTAATATTTATGAGAATATTTTAGGTGTAAGCACTATTTTCCTTTCCTATGGATTCAGTTTTCTCATTAAGCCTCATCACAGTGGGAAGAGTTATTTCCGAGTGACTCACTGTCGTGCGGAGTCACCTTAGCTTGTATCAGGCTAAATAATATTGATGGGAAAAACTCCACAAGTATGAGATGTCTTCAAAATACTAAACAGGAAAAATTGATTATGGAAAAATGTAACTGTCCCTGGCAGTTACTCACTTCCCCCTCAGGGCAGTGCTTTCTTCATGTTTGCATTTTAGAATTTCCTACTTCGTATTCTAATTCTGGAGTCAGCAAACTTTCTGTAAAAGGCACGATTGAAAATATTTTCAGTTGTGCAGGCCAGGTAGTATTGATACATACTACTCAATTCTGTCGTAGCATGAAAGCAGCCATATATAATGTATAAATAAATGAGCATGCCTGTGTTCCAATAAAACTTTACTTATAGACACTGACTTTGAAATTCATGTAATTTTCATGTGTCCCCAAATAATTTTTATTTGATTTTTCCTCTAACTACTTAAAAATACAAAACCATACATAGCTCTTTGTTTTGTTGTTGTTCAGTCATTAAGTCGTGTCCAACTCTTTGCGACCCCATGGACTGTAGCATGCCAGGCTCCTCCCTCCTCTACTATCTCTCTGAGTTTGCTCAAGTTCATGTCCACTGAGCAAATGATGCCACCCAACCATCTCATCTCCTGTCATTCCCTTCTCCTCCTGCCCTCAGTCTTTCCCAACATCAGGGTCTTTTCCAGTGAGTTGGCTCTTCTCATCAGGTTGCCAAAGTATCGGAGCTTCAGCTTCAGCATTAGTCCTTCCAATGAATATTCAAGGTTGATTTCCTTTAGGATGGACTGATTTGATCTCCTTGTCCTCCAAGTAACTCTGAAGAGTCTTCTCCAACACCACAATTCAAAAGCATCAATGCTTTAGTGCTTAGCCTTCTTTATGGTCCAAATGTCACATCTGTACATGACTATTGGAAAAACGATAGCTTTACTTATATGGACCTTTGTCAGCAGTGATGTCTCTGATTTTCAATATGCTGTCTTGGTTGGTCATAGCTTTCCTTCCAAGGTGCAAGCGTGTTCTCATTTCATGGCTGCAGTTACTGTCTGCAGTGATTTTGGAGCCCCCCAAAATAAAATCTATCATTGCTTCCAATTTTCCCCCATCTATTAGCCATGAAGTGATGGGACTGGATGCCATGATCTTAGTTTTTTTGAATGTTGAGTTTCAAGCCAACTTTTTCACTCTCTTCTTTCACTCTCATCAAGAGGCTCTTTAGTTCCTCTTCACTTTCTGTCATTAAAGTGGGATTATCTGTATATCTGCAGCTGTTGATATTTCTCCTGCCAATCTTGATTCTAGCTCATGATTCCTTTAGCTTGGAATTTCACATTATGTACTCTGCATATAAGTTAAATAGGCAGGGTGACAATATACATCCTTGACAAACTCTTTTCCCAATTTTGAACCAGTCCATTGTTCCATGTCCAGTTCTAACTGTTGCTTCTGTACCTGCATACAAATTTCTCAGAAGACAAGTAAGGTGTTGGCAGTTTGATGTCTGGTTCCTCTGCCTCTTTGAAACCCAGCTTGTCATTTGAAGTTCTCAGTTCATGTACTGCTGAAGCCTAGCTTGAAAGATTTTGAGTATAACCTTGCTAGCATGTGAAATGAGTGTAGTCTTAGGGTACTTTAAACATTCTTTGGTAATGGAATGAAAACTGACCTTTTCCAGTCCTGTGCCCACTGCTGAGTTTTCCAAATTTGCTGACAGATTGAGTGCAGCACTTTCACAGCAGCACCTTTTAGGATTTTAAGTGGCTCAGCTGGAATTCTGTCACTTCCACTAGCTTTGTTCATAGTAATGCTTCCTAAGGCCCACTTGACTTCATACTCCAGAATAGCTGGTTCTAGGTGAATGACCACACCATCATGGTTATCAGGGTCATTAGGACCTTTTTATAAAAAAATTTTTAAGACTATTTTTTGTATGGTTCTTCTGTGTATTCTTGCCACCTCTTCTTCATCTTTTCTGCTTCTGTAGATTCTTACCATTTCTGTCTTTTATTGGGCCCATCCTTGCATGGAATGTTTCTTGATGTCTCAATTTTTCTTGAAGAGATCTCTTGTCTTTCTCATTCTATTATTTTCCTCTGTGTCTTTGCACTGTTCATTTAACAAGACCTTCTTATCTCTCCTTGCGATTCTCTGGAACTCTACATTCAGTTGTATATATCTTTCCTTCATAGCTATTCAGTTCAGTCTCTCAGTCATTTCCAACTCTTTGTGACCCCATGGACTACAGCATGCCAGGATTCCCTGTCCATCACCAACTCCTGGAGTTTACTTAAACTCATGTCCATCACATTGGTGATGCCATCCAACCATCTCATCCTCTGTCATCCGCTTCTCTTCCCGCCTTCAATCTTTCCCAGCATCAAGGTCTTTTGGAGTGAGTCAGTTCTTCACATCAGATGGCCAAAGTATTGGAGTTTCAGCTTCAGCATCTGTCCTTCCAATGAATATTCAGGACTGATTTTCTTTATGACAGTTAGCTGGTGCTGCTGCTAAGTCGCTTCAGTCGTGTCTGACTCTGTGCGACCCCATAGACAGGGGCCCACTGTCTCTGGGATTCTCCAGGCAGGAACACTGGAGTGGGTTGCCATTTCCTTCTCCAGTGCGCGAAAGTGAAGTCGCTCAGTTGACCTCAACTCTTAGAGACCCCATGGACTGCAGCCTACCAGGCTTCTCCATCCATGGGATTTTCCAGGCAATAAGAGTACTGGAGTGGGGTGCCATTGCCTTCTCCATGACAGTTAGCTATTGTATAGCTATTAGGCCCGGAGACGGCAATGGCACTCCACTCCTGTACTCTTGCCTGGAAAATTCCATGGATAGAGGAGCCTGGTAGGCTGCAGTCCATGGGGTCGCGAAGAGTCAGACACGACTGAGTGACTTCACTTTCACTTTTCACTTTCATGCATTGGAGAAGGAAATAGCATCCCACTCCAATGTTCTTGCCTGGAGAATCCCAGGAACAGGGGAGCCTGGTAGGTTGCCGTCTATGGGGTCACACAGAGTCGGACACGACTGAAGTGACTTAGCAGCAACAGCTATTAAGCCATACAAAAACTGTTGATGGGCCAAGTATGACTCACAGGCTATTGGTCCCCTACTCTTGTTTTAATTCCTCTATATGAGACCTTTGAGAATAACACCCATATTTTTCTCATCCAAATGAATTACAGTGACAATCAGACAATCAGCAATGAATATAAATGCTAAGGATCACAGGAATTTTGAAACCAGTATAAGGAAAGAGAAAGGAAGGAAGAACAAGGAAATAAATAACTGAAATGTCACATCTCAAGAGTTGCTGAAATTGGACTGTGCTATTTGGGAAAACATTTCTTGATAAGCTATTTGAAAACATTGCCTTTATGTTTTACTTTGAGAATTTGGTTCACAGTTGAACCTGCTCAGCACTGCTTCAAGAGCCTGCTGGATCTTCACCATGATTAACATCAGAATTGAAATGATGGGATATGAGCCATAATGGAAGTAATGGCTTCACCCCATTATCATTCTTCATCACAGACAAGAGAAAAAACAAATACAAATAGAAAGAAATTTCCAGCTTGTTAATGTGTTTCAATGATAGCCTTAGGGTTGAAGAGTACTTTCAGTGTAATTCAAATAAGGCTACATCCTTCTGAACCTAAGAGAAAACCTCGAGATGAAGAGATTGCTTCAGAGTTGCATGGGGCTTCTGGGTTTCATTTGGACATCTTTAACCACACTGAACTCTGCTGATGACTTGTATTGTGAGTTTATCTAGTGCCCAGGGAAGAAATGGGCTCAATGCCAGTTCAGAAAGTTTCCTGCTAGTTTCTGTCCTGATCACCATGAACATATTCTTTCCAAATAAATAGCAAGATCTCTGAGAGAGCTAATGCAAGGCATAAGACCAAATCATTTTACTTTCAAATCTACAAACATTTTAAAAATCACACTACTGCATCTAGAAGTTATTAATACAAATGAGAGCCTATCTGCAAGTCTCAGAGCCTCTAAAATTTGGGTAATGTGAAAGCACTGTAGAATACTTTCATTCCAGTTGGAAAAAACTTAGAATTAACAAATTGGAATAAACTTTGGACATCATGTAGCTCTCCTCACCATTTATCAGAACAATGCTTAGGGCATTTCAGGTGGATGAAAACCCCAAGCACCATCCAGACATGTTAGATCTCCTGTCCTAGGATTTATGGTCCTCTAACGTCAGATATTGAAAAGTAGAGACATTACTTTGCCAACAAAGGTCCGTCTGTTCAGGGTTATGGTTTTTGCAGTGGTCATGTATGGATGTGAGAGTTGGACTGTGAAGAAATCTGAGCACCGAAGAATTGATGCTTTTGAACTGTGGTGTTGGAGAAGACTCTTGAGAGTCCCTTGGACTGCAAGGAGATCCTACCAGTCCATTCTGAAGGAGATCAGCCTTGGGATTTCTTTGGAAAGAATGATGCTGAAGCTGAAGCTCCAGCACTTTGTCCACCTCATGCGAAGAGTTGACTCATTGGAAAAGACTCTGATGCTGGGAGGGATTGGGGGCAGGAGGAGAAGGGGACGACCGAGGATGAGATGGCTGGATGGCATCACTGACTCGATGGGCGTGAGTCTGAGTGAACTCCGGGAGCTGGTGATGGACGGGGAGACCTGGCGTGCTGTGATTCATGGGGTCGCAAAGAGTCGGACATGACTGACCGACTGAGCTGAACATCAGGTATTATCCTTGTGCCTGATTTACATCCTACGAGACAGCTTAAGCTATACATGGAGTCATGTGCGTGCTAAGTCAAGTCATGAATTTCAACCCACTTAAACTTCTTTGTTTATAATTAAAGTATAGTTGATTTATCACTTATATCTGTAACATCAAAACTTAGTTTTAAAAAAAATTTCTTCTTCAAGTGACTCAACCTTAGTTAGGTCATTAATTACAATGAGAAAGGAAAATGTATTTTCTTTTCAAGTAGCTCATATTGTGGGCTTCCCTAGTAGTTCAGTGGATAAAGAATTCACCTACAGTGCAGGAGACGCGGATTCAATCTCTGGCTCCAGAAGATCCCCTGGAGAAAGAAATAGCAACCTACTCCAGTATTCTTGCCTGGGAAATCCCATGGACAGAGGAGCCTGGCGGACCCTGTCCATGGGGTTGCAAACAGTTGGATGCAACTTAGCAAGTAAACCACCAACCAGCTCATATTTCAACCAGGCTTGGTTGACATGTTTCTGCATGCGGTCTCTAATATATGCCTAAGTAAATACTGCTTAAGTTGTGCTGCAGCTAAAGACTAAACAGTAGACAATTACCATAGAGAAGCAGGTAGTTAGAAAAATCATAAGTCAAGGTTCCATATATATATTTCTGTAAATAAAAGGGCAAAAAATTATCAGGCTAAACAAAACCATTTGCCTTTATTACAAATATAAATATTAAAATATTACTTGAACTGGAGCCACTGCTATTAAATTACTATAAGCCCCCCAAATTTTAATGAAGACAAAATACTTTTGTGTTAAATAAACATATGGTTAACAATGAGGAAAGACCTGTAAACAAATACTAAGTTTTGTGTTTAGATTTTCCCCAGATGCAAGTAACAGGAATTTCTTTTTTGGAAGAGGTCATAACATAAACATATATTCATATAGATCTCAGTTTTCAGGAAGAATTTAGAAATGTTTCTTAAAAAAGAAGCATCATTGCTATCACTACATTTCATAAGTGTCTATCAGAGATTTACAGGGGGTGGCTCCTCACATTTTTAATTATGTTCACTAACTTCTATGATTAGAGAATATTTTTGTTGGAATTCGCCATTTATTGCTTACAATATCTCACTTATTCTCAACAGATTCATTTAAAAGGCCCTTATTTTAGTAATCAGTTTATAGCTGAAGAAACTAAAATTGAAAGAGCATAGAAGTCTTCTCCTCACTCTTCTCTCTCTTACCATGTAAGGACGCAAAATGCCTCGCAGAGCAGAAAAGAAAATTTGAGCCTTCTGCATGGCAATACAATATTGCAATCTGCTAGGAAACACTGTCTTTGTTCCTGATTCTAAAGATACTTTTATCCATTCAAGCTTGTTTGCTGTTCATAGAGGCATGGGACATCAACAGAGAGGCTCATGGAAATCTAAAAGAAAGAAAAGCACACAGTTTAACAGTGTTGCTTTCGTTTCTGGATCCTTTACCAGAATGTGGGGAGCCACAGGCCTGGTACTAGGGCCAGAGACCAGAGCTAACAATTGACTGTGGCTCCAATTCACTTGCCGGTGTAGGAGATGCAAGAGATACAGCCTGGATCCCTGGGTCCAGCAGATCTCCTGGAGAAGGAAATGGCAACCCAGTCCAGTGTTCTCACCTAGGAAATCTCATGGACAGAGGAGTCTGGTGGGCTACAGTCCATGGGGCCACTAAGATTCAGACATGACTGAGCCGCTGAACATACCTAGACCCCTTTAAGGTCCCTGAGACGTGGGTGACAACAGGAGAGGAGCACCCTTCATCCAGGCTTATCTCACATTTCCCTGGGGTCAAGGGACCCAGACTCATTCACAGATGGTATGTCAAGTAATGCTTACAGAGGCCCTGCCGGCTCACGGGTGCTACCACTCTAAGTGTACTAACCAGGTGGGTGGGACTCAGTTCAGCTTAGTCGCTCAGTCATGTCCGACTCTTTGCGACCCCATGGACTGCAGCACGCCAGGCCTCCCTGTCCTTCACCAACTCCCACAGCCTTTTCGAACTCATGTCCATTGCATTGGTGATGCCATCCAACCATCTCATCCTCTGTCGTCCCCTTCTCTTCCTGCCTTCAATCTTTCCCAGCATCAGGGTCTTTTCCAATGAGTCGGTTCTTCGCATCAGGTGACCAAAGTATTGGAGTGACTCAGTATACCATTAAACTCTAAGCTACATGCAATTAGTAATTAACAAATAAACCTTTAGATTTCTGATTATGGGGAATAGAATAGGTCCCTTTTGCATAGAACACTAATGATTTATATTTTTAGGCCAGGAAGGAAAAATTGACATTTTGAGAAAGATTATTATGTTATATCTCAAGGACCTCAATTCCAAAAGGATGGCAAAGGGAAATTTTCTGTCACCCCCAAGGCCCTGAAGTCCCACCTCTCTCCATGATTTTGATCCTTAAAAGGTCCATCAAGGCACGATGGTATTAATAATGTTCCCTTTTGCTCCCTTGGGTAAAATCTGGTGAGCAACCCTCAAAGCCTGAGATGCTGGGCTGTGGGACCGAGTATGTCACCTCTTACCACCAACATTCTCAGTTTAGTTTAGAAGATGAGACTACAGCTCCTCAGGGAATCTTCCACTGTGGCTGACTGGCTGCGCACTTGCTGTGTGGTTGTGTTATTCAGAGTCTCATTCTCTTTTCTGTGTGTCCACTGGCAACACATATGAAAGTAGGGAAAATCACAACACTCTTGTTCGAGCCAGACCATAGATCCTCAGAGGGCCTGCGGAGAGGTGGCGCTGAAAGGGGCAGCAGAGGCCAGGGAGGGAATGTCACATTCATCACAGCTCCTATCAGAAAGACTTCTACACGAGTGGGTGCAGCTACTCAGGTGTGATGAGAAGTGGGAATCGTATAACACTTCATTTATGGACTTCACAGCACTGCAATGGGGAAGTGAAAAGATTCCTCACAGGAGTCTCAGAAAAGTTTCCTTCAGACTAGTTGTGTTCCAAGAATGTATTTGACCTAAATATCTTGAATAATAGGGAAAATGTTAGAATGGAGGGCATTAATTGCTGCATGTGAGTGTATGATATATACAACATAATCTTAAAATTTTCAAGCATATAATCAGTTCAGTTCAGTTGCTCAGTCGTGTCCGACTCTTTGTGACCCCATGAATCACAGCACGCCAGGCCTCCCTGTCCATCACCAACTCCCGGAGTTCACTCAGACTCACGTCCATCGAGTCCGTGATGCCATCCAGCCATCTCATCCTTTGTTGTCCCCTCCTCCTCCTGCCCCCAATCCCTCCCAGCATCAGAGTCTTTTCCAATGAGTCAGCTCTTCGCATGAGGTGGACAAAGTACTGGAGTTTCAGCTTTAGCATCATTCCTTCCAAAGAAATCCCAGGGCTGATCTCCTTCAGAATGGACTGGTTGGATCTCCTTGCAATCCAAGGGACTCTCAAGAGTCTTCTCCAACACCACAGTTCAAAAGCATCAATTCTTCAGCGCTCCAGCCTTCTTCACAGTCCAACTCTCACATCCATACATGACCACTGGAAAAACCATAGCCTTGACTAGATGGACCTTTGTTGGCAAAGTAATGTCTCTGCTTTTTAATATGCTGTCTAGGTTGGTCATAGCTTTTCTTCCAAGGAGTAAGCGTCTTTTGATTTCCTGGTTGCAGTCACCATCTGCAGTGATTTTGGATACAATCAAGCATATAATACAGGGATACAAATTAAAAGGCCGTCAGTCCAAATGATAGAAATGCAGTGTGAATACAAAATATAATCACAAATATGTAAATCTATGTATAGATACACATCAATATATATCTTGATTAGTTAAATCATCTTATCTTAAAATGGGTGGGGTCATTCAGTCTCCTCCTCCATGATGAACCTGGAACATCCCAATTAAGGGGCAACAAGAAAATTGAAATCTCAGCCACCTTCCATGCTCTGGGATTTTAAAATTAGATTTACAGTTTGTATTCCAAAATATAACATGTCATAAAACTACCCTTTACAACCCAATCCAAAGTAGTGCTAACAACAAAGTCATACACTCAGCAGGGATACCTTGCTCCCCGAGTGTACACACAAGGAGACACACATACAAGGACACAAACTCAAATGAGTGAGATGCTCCAGTGTCTTTCCCACTGGGAGGAAAAACACTTGCTCCTCTCAGTCCTGCCACTGAGCACTGTTTGCCCCTGGAGAGAAGGTGCAAACCCTGGGTCTGACTGAATATTTACCCAAGAGACTGAGAACAAATCTATGAGTAACACAGATTACTTAGAAGTAACTAGATAAAGTTTTTGTATTAGGCAGACTGAGAAACAGAAGCCATTCTATTCTGAGTTCAGAATTAAAAGATAAGTTGCATTTATTTTGCATGTCTCAGGGCTATGATTAGAAGTTATATAACCAACTGTGTGATTTTTTAAATTTACAACATAAGATTCAAAGGTAATATTCAGAAACTCTGGAAATACTAAATGATACTCAAAATGCTGAGTTGTGCATAAGGTAGGTGTTTTGCTGGGTGAATGCAAAGCAGACTGTATTAAAAAAAACTCTTGTGTCTATAAAACCAAAGTTCAGTATCTATTTTAATTCATATGCTTGTGAAAGTTACTGTCTGATAGCATCATAGTGGTCTTTTCTTCATTATTTATTTTCAAGCAAATAAAAAGGATTAGAGAACATGTTTTCAAGACAAATCAAAGAGACTATGCAGAATCACTCAAGACAAATAATATTTTCTTGAGGATAAGCCAAAGATATCAGCTAAGAAATACATCTTTTAAATCTGATGTTAGGATTTGAGACATTAAACACAAACACGAGAATTACTTTGTCATGGGGGAAAATGCAAGTTCTCTAAGCAATTAATTCAGGTAAAATGGAACTGAAATATTTCTGATCTTTCCCAATCATGTGAAAATTTACTTAAAAGGATTTTTCCTCTAATAAAACAAAAATATACCTTGAACTTCATTAGTAACTTCTATAAACAAAAGTAAACATTTTCATTTCAGTAATTCCCATTAGTTATCATTATTTCATCTGTCAAATCCCAATACAAATACAAGGAGGGAAGACTTTAATAAATTGAATAGATTAACTTTGACAGCAATGTTCAAGTTGTCTGAAAGAGAACATGGATCAAAGTCAACTGAGAAAAGAATATACCCACAAGGGTAGATATAGAGGCAGGTTCTACTTACAAGGAGCTGTTGTTTCTAATGGGACCATCACATGTCTTCCTGATGTGCTGAGGCAGAGAGCAAAAGAAGTATCTCATCTATGAAAATTTGTGAAGGATATTTTTCAATTCTCCTATTGTTCTAAATACATATTATAAACAACCAACTATAGTTAAATTGAGTTGCATTAACTTACAACAAGATATACCAAAACAATTCAATAACTGTATGTTTTAAATAAAATCACTAAAATTCTAGATCTTAGGATTAATAAATGTAGGGGTATATTTTTGGAATAAACCATGTGAGGAATTACTCAATCACACAATCTTCAGGGTTGAACTGAAAAGCACAAATTTATATAGAAAGCCTCAGTGGCCACCATGTAAAAACAAAGGCTCTATGCACTTCAGTTTAGTTCTCTATATAAGCCACAGGGGATTCCTTAAAGGAAAACTGAGTTATATGCCTTGTCCTGTAAGGAGCCTGTTCTTACCCACTATTGCACAGGGGTAGAGTTTCCCACGGAGAGGGCAATGGCACCCCACTCCAGTACTCTTGCCTGGGAAATCCCATGGATGGTGGAGCCTGGTAGGCTGCAGTCCATGGGGTCGCTAGGAGTTGGACATGACTGAGCGACTTCACTTACATTTTTCACTTTCATGCATTGGAGAAGGAAATGGCAACCCACTCCAGTGTTCTTGCCTGGAGAATCCCAGGGACGGGGGAGCCTGGTGAGCTGCCGTCTGTGGGGTTGCACAGAGTCGGACACGACTGAAGCAAGTTAGCCACAGAGTTTCCCAGCCCTCAGATTTCCTGCTGAGAGTGCTTCTGGTGCACTCCCTACTTCTACGATGCAAAATTAGTGTGACTTCTTAAAAAGGGACCAACAACATATTACCAGAAGGATGCTCAATCTTTATTGATAGAAAAATAGAATAGAGTCTAAATAATGGAATATAAGGCAGATTCAGTCATGTTCAGGGAGTTTTCATGTGTTTTCTTTTTCATTCATTTATGGGAACTGCAGGCCCTTACCAAGATTTTGATTGAAAGAGGAACAGCAATTTTTAGTGGAAGTCATAATTTTTAATTATCGCATCATGGATCTCATCAATAAATATAGTGGTTTCATTGACTTACATTATATCTGTCTCTTCTTCTCAGAGTTGAAAGCTGGCAGTAGAGACTTTGACCTAGCATTCTTGGAATCCCTTCTCACTCTTTTTTCCAGGGACTCCTTTGCCTCTCTTCAGTGTTGAATTCCATGTTTCCTGTATCCCATGTTTTCCTCCTCCTTGATTTGCTGCCTCAGTTCAGTGGACCACATCTTCCAATGGTTTTCTGGCAGGTGGGGGGCGGGTGGAGGAGTAAGGAATGGGTCATATGTTTGAAAATATCTGCATTTTCTCCTCTCATTTGATTGATATTTTGGCTGTGTATTAAATTCTACATAGGAAACAGTACTGTTTGTGAATTTTAAAGAATTTCTTGATTTTTCTAGCTTACAGAGTTAACGTGATTTTTAACACTTTGTGTATGACTTGCTTTTCCATCTGGAAACTTTGAGAATCTACTCTGTGCCCAGTTCTGAAATTTCACATTGATGTACTTTACATAAGCTTATTTTCATTCATTGTTTAAGCCTCCCATGAACTCTTTTAATCTGAAAATTCATGACCTTCGGTCCTGGGGAAATGTCTTCAATTATTTTCTCAGTGATTTCCTACCTTCAGTTTCCTCTGTCCCTGCTCTTTTTGAATATCTATTGTTGTGTATTATATTTTGTAGACTGTTTTCTAAATTTCTTATCTCCTCTCACTTTTATCTTTTTTTTTCTACTTTCTGATCTACTTCTCTAGCTGTATTTTCAACTCTTCCACTGAGTTTATAATTTTTGCCATCATCTTTTTTCAGTTTCCAAAGATTTTTCTTGGTTTATTGAATGCTTTTTACCTAGTATCTTGTTTTCAATTTACGGATGCACTAACGTCTCTTAATTCCCTGGAATATGTAGAATAGACTTTGGAAGATATCTTATTCCTGCCTTACCATGTTTTCCCTATTTGTTTTGGTTTTTATCTTCTATCTTGGAGGTCTTCTCTATTAGGAAGCTCTGCATGTGTGTGTGAGACTTATTGACTCTGAACTTCATTATCATGTTATCTGGGTGGGCCATTTATCAAAAAACTATGATGTCAGTGACTTTAGGTCTTTTAGGCTGTTCAGACTTCCCAAAGGAGAACTTCCTGGGTCTTATCTGAGTGATGGAAGCCCAGTGGTGCACTTAAGCACTCAGCATTCAATATGTGTCAATTCACCTAAGTTGTTTTCAGGATGAGGACTCATGGTCTGAACTCTGATCACTGCTCCCTCTTTGGCCTCCCCATTTTTGTTGTGGAATTCATTTCAAATCTGCTGTCTTAAAGTAATAAATATGAGGAGTGTATTTACATCTTATGGACCAGATCTAGTCACTGACTGACTTATTGCTCAGATATGATGGAAGAACAGATAATATGATTTCCGTATACATATGGGAAAACTTTGTCTCGGTGATAGCCCAGGGTCTTCTAAGCAGTAATCTCCCCTATTTACCTGGGGATCCAATTAATCAAATTATTTCTCAAAACATAGCCTTTTTTCCCCAATTTCCAATGCTGAAGATAAAGAGCCAGCAAACCTAAATTAAGCCAATGTTTATAAACAGTAAGCTTATAAGGTTTATGGTAAATGTTTAAAGGTATCTGCAAGCTAAACTTTCACTTCATTTTTAGTGCTATTAATCAATAATAGAGTTCTTCTTAAAGAAATTGGCTAAGGGAAATGATGAAATGTAAGTTCTAGTGACAGGCATAAGAAATTCTAATATACTGTTTGCCCTTGAGTCAATTCTGTACTAATTTTTCACACCAAGCAAATACTCACTTTCCTTATGGCTTCCTGTGTTCTCCATATTTTCATTATTTATGACTTTTCTCTTCTAGTTGGCGTTTTCTATTGAAGTTTTAAATTTCCCTTTTTTTCTGCTACTTCAACTCTTTTTGAGAGAAACATCTGTTTCTCTTCCCCATTTACAGAGTAATCTCACGATCAGTGTCACCTACTAGCCAAGGGAGCATCACAATTACCAATAAATCAACCAATAAATGATTTCTGAGTAGATTAAGTGTGTGTGTTGTGTGTGTGATGGAAGAATAGATAAACCCAGGAAATGAAGCATGAGCGGTTTAAGAATAGTTCATGAATATTCTATAACTGTATGATTTCCCTATGCAAACTAGTTATGGTAAGTGTAGGTAGACTGTAACATAAAATGTGGAAGATAGCTCTGATTAAATTTCCTCCAGCTGGTGCTTTCCCCAAGTTGACATTGTTAGAAATGATTAGCATTCCACAACATCCAAGCTCACAGCGTCAGTGAGTTGTCTGTGAACTAGTCTAGATAAACAGGAAGTCATTCAGATCTGGTTAATATTGTTAACACAAAATAAGATGCTGGCAAGATTTGGGTTCGCACTTCTATCCTTTATCTGCCAAATTTCCATTTTAAATGTATTCAGAACAGACATACTTTTAATATGGACAGCACCCCCATAAAAGCCAACATTTCTTGTGCACTCACTACAAGCCATGCCGGGTAGAGAGAACATGTACTATTATATTTCATTCCTTCAGATCTCTGTGAGATACTTGTGATTACTCTGCATATTTTACAGGTGGAAAAGCTGTGTCTTAGATTAATAACGTGCCAAAGACCATGTAGCTGGAAAAAAGGAGAATCTAGTTTTCTTGGCTCCAGATGGCCCACTGCTATAATGCTTTCATGTCTTTAGGTCTGAAGAGAATATAGTTTAAATAATTAATCCATTAGAAACTCAGGGTAACAGTTTCTGTATTACTCCATATTGATTTATTAAGAAAACATGATGGAAGATAAGAAATAGAGAAGTCTTCCAACACTGTGAATCCTGAGGCATTTTTAATACCTCAAAACTGAGTTAGAATTAGAATCCCTGCTTGCATGAAGAATGCATTGTTTATTCATTATTGTTGAATAGGAAACACTCTGACTTCAAACATTTGGGTTATCCACATGAAGAAATTCTGACACTAACTGCTTAGGTTATTGCAATCCCTGTAGGTTAAGGGCTCAATCTCACAGGACTACTTCATATACCAGCCACAAGTAGTGGGTATCCCAGGATATTCACAATTCCTGTCTGACTCAGCTACAAATCAAGGTTCCTATGACCCCATCGTCAGGCTCAATAACTTAACAGAGTGGCTCACAGAACCCAGGAAAATGGCTTATTTACTATTGTCGATTTATTACAAAGGACATTTCAAAGTATACAAATGAATAGTCAGATGAAGAGGTACATAGGAAAACATTGGGAAGGAAGGGTCCTGAGCACAGAGACTCCTATTCTCTGTGGAGTCAAGTGTACCATAATCCTGGTACGTGGATGTGATCACCAACCCGGAAGCTCTCCAAACCCCATATTTTAGGGATTTTTGTGGAGACTTCATCACATAGGCATGATTGATTGGTAACTAAGTTTGTAGCCTCTGTTTCCTCTCTGAAGAGTTGGGAACTGGGGCTGAAAGTTCTAAGCTCCTAATCCTGACTTGGTCTTTCTGGTGATCAGTCCCCACCCAGGAGCCCACCAAGAGTCATCTCATTAGATCAAAAGATCTGTCACTTAGGAAATTACAAATATTTTAGGAACTCTGTGTCAGGAACTAGATCAAACAGCAAATATTAGCACGAACTAGGGCTGAGACCAATATGTATTTCTTATTATTTTACAGTCGCAAAAGGCAAATTACAAAACTTAGTCACTTAAAATAGTAATAAACATTTTCTCTGGCAGTTCTTGTGAGCTGAGAATTCAGTGGTGGTTTGGGTCGTTCTGAGTTTGGATCTCTGAGTTTTAGTCAAATGTCAGTCAAGACATTTGTCATCAGTTTCAAGAAAGTTCACTAGCATGATTGGCAGCGTGGATGATGCTGGTGTTGGCAGGACCTCAGTTTCTCTCTACATGGGCCACTTCACAGAGCTGCTTGAGTGTCCTAGAGGCATGGTTTCCTCCAAAGTGAATTATCCAGAGACCAAGGTGAAATCTACAATGACTTAAAGATCTGTCTTCAGATGTCATACAGTCACTTCTAGCAGATTCTCTTGGTCATATGGGCCATGATAATTTAGCCACGATTCATTGTAGGTGGAGATTACACAAGAAGAGTGAATTCCAGGAGGCGAGAATCATTGGGGGCCATCTTGAGGTACATTATCACAAAGGAAAAAACTTGCTTAAAGAATACTTGAAAGGTTACTGGGTATAGGACATGAGATCCCAAGGGTTTGGGGATGATAATGACTGTCAGTAGGAGAGCAGTTTCCAGGATCCTTCTGTCCATAGACAATGAAAGTCGCTCAGTTGTGTCTGTTTGTGACCCCGTGGACTATACAGTCCATGGAATTCTCCAGGCCAGAATACTGGAGTGGGTAGCCTTTCCCTTCTCCAGGGGATCTTCCCAACCCAGGGATCGAACCCAGGTATCCCACATCACAGGCGGATTCTTTACCAGCTGAGCCACAAGGGAAGCCCGTCTGTCCATAGCGCTGCTCTTTTGCTGAGTGGGATATACTAGCTGAGCGTGAGAGCAGTATCCCTCCAAAAAGTGGAACATTTGAGAGGCGGAAGGGAAAGAAAGCAGAAATTTGAGGCAGCTGGAGAGNTCACAGGCGGATTCTTTACCAGCTGAGCCACAAGGGAAGCCCGTCTGTCCATAGCGCTGCTCTTTTGCTGAGTGGGATATACTAGCTGAGCGTGAGAGCAGTATCCCTCCAAAAAGTGGAACATTTGAGAGGCGGAAGGGAAAGAAAGCAGAAATTTGAGGCAGCTGGAGAGAAACTATGGTGAAGTGCTAAAATACCTAAAGTGAACTTTTATTGTTTGGATTTTTCTTTTTGTTTGTTTTTTTTGGGGGGGAGGGTGGCAGGGGTGGGGGACAACGTCAATTTGCTTTCTGACATTCCTACTAAATCCTGTTAACACCTGAAATACTTGCCATGTACTGCAGAACTGGATTTGTTCTTTGGGATGTAAAGAAAAAATGCTGAATTATGTTTCAAAGTGAGTGCAGATGTTCAGAGCCTTGGGATCCCACCACGACTGGGGGTCCATCCCTACCACCTTCCCTTATCTGAAGCTGGAGGGAAGCACCTCTCTCTGGAGAAACTATCTCATAATTTAGGTTAAAAGAATGATGTATTCTTTGTTTTCACAATGTAATCAAAGAGATCTTAATGAAGTCCTAAGGAAAAAACTATCTGGTAAATGAGATACTTCGAATGGCTGATTTTGAAAATCATTTAATCTCTCTTAGTGGAGCTTTTTAGCAATTACTTTTAAAACTTTTATAAATAAGTATTTGTGCTTCCATCTCCCACTCTCATCCTCACCTCTCCATTAAGCTGTGATTAAAACTGCCTTTTCCCTGCTACCTTGGGAGAATCCGGAGCAGGTCACCTTGCAATCTCTATCAACTTTACATTCCTACACATCCCTCAGGGATAACTAATAGAGAGATATCTACAACATTGTGCAGGAACGTGTCATGAGTACAATAAAACTTGTCTTCCGGGGGGTGACATATACATTTAAAAAATTCCCCTGTGTAGACAGTGACCAAAACTGGAGTTTTTTCTTTGATTACTGTCTTGTTTCATGTTCTCCATGCTCTGTTTCCATCATGTTCAGAAACTATTTTCAAGTTTTTGATGAAGTTTTTATCCTTTGAAAATAAGAAGATCATCTTTCCAGAGACTGTACATTCACCCACATTCAGTTGCTTTCCTTGTGATTGAAAACCCTGGATGAATTTTAATACCTTCACGTGGCAGTCTTGACAGTGAATTTGTCTAAGATTCCCATGTGTATTTGCCGCCAACTGACCACAGATTCTTGGGAAGTTTTCCAGATTGATTTTGTATCATTTAATTAACCAACCATCCATCAGAGACTGTGGTCACCAACATGACTCTGCAATATGTGGAAATTAGGAAAATTGTCTCTTGAAATGTATTTTAAAAAAAAAAGAAACTTTAAGTTGGAGCTTACTATACATAAGATTTCAAGTTTAATGCATGGTATAGGTGGTATAAGGGTTCCCAGGTGGTGCTAGTGGTAAAGAACCCGCCTGCCAATGCAGGAGACATAAGAGATGGGGGTTTGATCCCTAGGTCAGGCAGATCCCCTGGAGGAGGGCATGGTAACCCACTCTGGTATTCTTGTCTGGAAAATCCCAAGAACAGAGGAACCTGGCGGGCTACGCTCCATAGGGTAACAAAGAGTTGGACACAACTGAAGCGACTTAGCACACACACATGCATAAATGGCATAGGTCTCCCTCCTACCTTCCAATATTCTCACCTAGGACCCTTTACCAGTAAAACAGAATCATTTTCATTTAATAAAGTCATTTAAAAGATTTTGCCACCAGTCAGAAATTTTCAGAATTAAGGATGAAATGTACAGTTTCTACACCATCCACAGAGAGCTGATGACTCAATTATCGAAACAAAAATCTCCTTTTGATAAGCACCTAATAGCCACTCTCCCCATCTGCTTTTCTCTTATATAGATAGGGCTTATAGGAGAGAAAATAAGAGTAAATATCTAACAAGGGGAAATCTGCCATTTTGAGAAGAAGGATGAAGTTGTGAATGGGGGCTTCAGAATAAGGCTGCCAGATAAAAAGCAGGATATTCAGTTCAACACAGATTTCAAGTAAGTAATTTAATGATGTTTTTTAGCACAAAGATATCCCTAATGTTTTACTGAATATCTTGTATTTTGTCTACTGCATCTGGCAACCCTGCTTAGGGGATTTTGAGGATCCTTTTCCTCCCCTGGTTCTAATGCTTATGAAATGATCTAAAGAAGATTTACCTGAGCATATTGCTCAGGAAGATAACATGCGATTTGCAAAAAAGATAAAATGTCTGCTTTCTAACCATTTATATGAAAAAACTGGCTGAATAAATAATGAGTAAGATGCATTCATTAGCATGTGAGTGTTTTCACCAAAGACATGATTTCAATTTTGAAGGATCAGGAACTCTGACTCAGTATAAAACACTGGCCCTACTGCCTCCTGGCTCAATAACCTCCAGCATGAAACAATCCAAGTTGCAGTTTTGCTGTCTGTAAAAATGGAGATTTTCAGTAAAGCACTTGGCAAGTGGCTCGCACTCAGTAAATCTAGGCTTGGCTCTTTTCTTACACTTAGCTGGGAAAGGTTGAAATTCCAAGCTGAGGGAAACGATGTTACTCGCTCCCAAACTCCTTAAATTACCTGTCTTCAGTTACAGAGATGGGAAGAAGCATCTTGTCTAAAACAAAAAATTTTATCCTGAGTAATCAAGGTATATTTAAATTTAAAAAATTTTCACTGAACTTCCAGAAAGTTTATAGACAATGCTGTTTAAATTAGCAGTTGACTGTGCTCTACCATTTTCTAATGGTCTTTTTTTTGGGGGGGGGGGTGTTTTCTTCTCAGTATGTTTGTTAATCCTTGAAGAAATATTCTGGTATCCCCATCTCTTTCAGAATTTTCCACAGTTTATTGTGATCTACAAGTCAAAGGCTTTGGCATAGTCAATAAAGCAGAAATAGATGTTTTTTTTGGAACTCTCTTGCTTTTCGATAATCCAGTGGATGTTGGCAATTTGATCTCTGGTTCCTCTGCCTCTTCTAAAAGCAGCTTGAACATCTGAAAGTTCACAGTACATGTATTGCTGAAGCCTGGCTTGGAGAATTTTAAGCATCACTTTACTGTTGTGTGAGATGAGTGCAATTGTGCAGTAGTTTGGACATTCTTTGGCACCGCCTTTCTTTGAGATTGGAATGAAAACTGACATTTTCCAGTCCTTTAGTTCTTCTTTGCTTTCTGCCAAAACGGTGGTGTCATCTGCATATCTGAGGTTATTGATATTTCTCCCAGCAAGCTTGATTCCAGCTTATGCTTCCTCCAGCCCAGCGTTTCTCNCCACCTGATACAAAGAGCTGACTCATTGGAAAATACCCTGATGCTGGGAAAGATTGAGGGCAGGAGGAGGAGGGGATGACAGAAGATAAGATGGCTGGATGGCATCACCGACTCAATGGACATGGGTTTGGGTGGACTCTGGAAGTTGGTGATGGACAGGGAGGCCTGGGGTGCTGTGAATCATGGTCTCAAAGAGTCGGACACAACTGAGCGACTGAACTGAACTGAAGAAATATTCTACAGGTTCTTTGTGTTCTCTACTAGTCACAGTAGTTTATGCTACCACATCTTTTGCATAAAAATCCAGGACACACAGCCTGACAAATAAATGGGTTTTCAGAATTTGTTAATTTACATAGGAAGCCAGCTAGTACTATCAAATTTTAATTTCAGATTGATTTCCTCTTTTGAAAAGAAAAAAAAAATCAGTGACAACTAGACTGTCCTATAAGATTGCACAAGTCGTTATGGTACTCCCAGCCCCTGGTATAGTCATACCTCTTGGTTTTACCTAGAAATCACATCATTTTGGAATTAAGAGGGGTTTCCAGACTTGATAGGTACAAAATAGATTTGTAGGCCAGTGGAAATCAGAAACCATTTCACTGAATGCTTGAAATCTCAACTCAGAGAGCAATCTAATTGCAATTTGGCAGCCACTTTTTTTTTCTTTCCTCAACATTTTCATCTAAAGATAGTATGAAGAATGTAGAATGAAGTACTTAGAACTGGAAAGCCTGACCTATACAATCAATACCTAACAGTAAGAGCCTAAAAGGAAAAATATTGCCAAGACACAAAAGCCTAGCAATCTTCATGGCTTCCTAATGATGGATCCTGAGTATCTAAAAATAAGTAAATGGGCAACGGGCTATGTGGAAGCAAAAATGCCCATTGAAGGAAGACTCTCAGGCAGTGTTGCAGCTGTATTGATCGAGAACAGTCTTATGAAGAGGCGTTTTGCTTCTCAGAAACAGAAGGACTTTATCACTGAGATGTTTTCTTTTGAGGAGACTAGTATTCCAAGTTCTGTCTTTTTTTTTTTTTTTTTTTCAAGTCTAGTCACCTTCTTCTTTAATTTCCTATTACCTCCCAATTATGAATTTCCTATCCAGTACTGGGAAAGAGGGACTTCCCAACTGGCTCAGTGGTAAAGAATCTGCCCACAAAGCAGGAGACCTTGGTTCAATCCTTGCGTCTGAAAGATCCCCTGGAGAAGGAAGTGGCAACTGACTCCAATATCCCTGCCTGAGAAACACTGTGGACAGAGGGGCCATGGAGTTACAAAAGAGTTGGGCACAACTTAGTGACTAAAAAAACAACAACAACAGTGGGAAAGCAGCATTCAAGACAGATGTGACATCCACCAAGACATTATAACTGTCGTGAAGACTTACACAATCACCTTGCTTTAATATGAACCGAAAGCCGTTAGATATTCAGAGAGAAAACTAACAATCTAACATCAGACAGAGAGATTTAACATAACTTTATTTATATTTAAGATCATAAGGGTATAAAAGTTTTGAGGTTTATCATCAGTTCAGTTAAAATACTCAGTTGTGTCTGACTCTTTGTGACCCCATGGACTACAGAAGGCCAGGATTCCCTGTCCCTCACCAACTCCCAGAACTTGCTCAAACTCACGTCCATTGACTCAGTGATGCCATCCAACCATCTCATCCTCTCTCATCCCCTTATTCTCCTGTCTTCAATCTTTCACAGCATCAGGGTCTTTTCCAATGAGTCAGTTCTTCACATTAGGTGGCCAAAGAACTGGATCTTAGCTTCAGCATCAGTCCTTCCAATGAATATTCAGGACTGATCTCCTTCAGAATGGACTGGTTGGATCTCCTTGCAGTCCAAGGGACTCTCAAGAGTCTTCTCCAACACCACAGTTCAAAAGCATCAATTCTTCGGTGCTCAGCTTTTTATAGTCCAACTCTCACATCCATACAGGACTACCTGAAAAATCATAGCTTTGATTAGATGGACCTTTGATGGCAAAGCCATGTCTCTAATTTTTAGTATACTGTTGTCACAGTTTTTCTTCCAAAGAGCAAGCATCTTTTAATTTCATGGCTGCAATCACCATCTGCAGTGATTTTGGAGCCCAAGAAAATAAAGTCTCTCACTGTTTCCATTGTTTCCCCATCTATTTGCCATGAAGTGATGGGACCAGATGCCAGGATCTTTGTCATTTGACTGTTGAATTTTCAGCCAACTTTTTCACTCTCCTCTTTCACTTTCATCAAGAGGCTCTTTAGATCCTCTTTGCTTCCTGCCATAAGGGTGGTGTCATCTGCATATATAAGGTTATTGATATTTCTCCTAACAATCTTGATTCCAGCTTGTGCTTTATCCACCCCAGCTATTCACATGATGTATTCTGCATATCAGTTAAATAAGTAGGGTGACAATATATAGCTTATACGTATTCCATTCCCAATTTAGAACCAGTCCATTGTTCCATGTCTGGTTCTAATTGTAGCTTCTTGACCTGCATACAGATTTCTCAGGAGGCAGGTGAGGTGGTCTGGTATTCCCATCTCTTGAAGAATTTCCACAATTTATTGGGATCCACACAGTCAAAGGCTTTGGAATAGTCAATAAAGCAGAAGTAGATGTTTTTATGGAACTCTCTTGGGTTTTCTATGATCCAGCATATGCTGGCAATTTGATTGCTGGTTCCTCTGCCTTTTCTAAATCCAGCTTGAACATTTAGAAATTTTTGGTTCACTTACTGTTGAAAGCTTGCTTGGAGAATTTTGAGCATTGCTTTCCTAGTGTGTGAGATGAGTACCACTGTGTGATAGTTCAAACATTCTTTGCCATTGCCTTTCTTTGGGATTGTAATGAAAATTGACCTTTTCCAGGCCTGTGGCCACTACTGAGTTTTCCAAATTCTCTGGCATATTGAGTGAAGTACTTTAACAGCATCATCTTTTAGGATTTAAAATAGCTCATCTGGAATTCCATCACCTCTACTAGCTTTGTTCATAGTGATGCTTCCTAAGACCCACTTGACATCACGTTCCAGGATGTCTGGCTCTAGGTGAGTGATCACACCATCACAGTTATCTGGATTATTAAGATCTTTTTTGGTTAGTTTTCTCATGTATTCTTGCCACCTCTTCTTAATATCTTCTGCTTCTGTTAGGTCCATACCATTTCTGTCCTTTATTGTGCCCATCTTTGCATGAAATATATCCTAGGTGTCTCTAATGTTCTTGAAGAGATTTCTAGTCTTTCCCATTCTATCGTTTTCCTCTATTTCTTTGCATTTATCACTGAGGAAGGCTTTCTTATCTCTCCTTGCTTTTCTTTGGAACTCTGCATTCAGATGGGTATATCTTTCCTTTTCTTCTTTGCCTTTCACTTCTCTTTTCTCAGCTATTTGTAAGGCCTCCTCAGACAACCACTTTGCCTTTTTGCATTTCTTTTTCTTGGGGATGGTCTTGGTCATTGCCTCCTGTACAATGTCATAAACTTCCATCCATAGTTCTTCAGGCACTCTGTCTATCAAATCTAATCCCTTAAATCTATTTGTAACTTCCACTGTATAATCATAAGGGATTTGACTTAGGTCATACCTAAATGGTCTAGTGATTTTCCCTCCTTTCTTCAATTTAAGTCTGAATTTGGCAATAAGGAGTTCATGATCTCAGTCACAGTCAACTCCCAGTCTTGTTTTTGCTGGCTGTATAGAGTTTTTCCAACTTTGATTGCAAAGAATATAATCAATCTGATTTTGGTATTGACCATCTGGTGATGTCCATGTGTACAGTCTTCTCTTGTGTTGTTGGAAAAGAGTGTTTGCTATAGCCAGTGTGTTCTCTTGGCAAAACTCTGTTAGCATTTGCCCTGCTTCATTTTTAACTCCAAGGCCAAATTTGCCTGTTACTCCAGATATCCCTTGACTTCCTACTTTTGTCTTCCAGTCCCCTATGATGAAAGAGGCTTCCCTGGTGGCTCAGAGGTTAAAGCATCTGCCTACAATGCGGGTAGACCTGGGATCAATTCCCGGGTTGGGAAGATCCTCTGGAGAAGGAAATGAAAGGACATTGTGTGTGTGTGTGTGTGTGTGTGTGTGTGTGTGTGTGTGTGTGTATTAGTTCTATAAGGTCTTGTGGTCTTCATAGAACTGTTCAGCTTCAGCTTCTTCAGCATTAGTGGTTGGGGCATAGACTTGGATTAATGTGATACGGAATGGCTTACCTTGCAAACAGAGATCATTCTGTCATTTTTCAGATTGCACTGAAGTCCTGCATTTTGGACTCTTTTGTTGACTATGAGGGCTACTCCATTTCTTCTAAGGCATTCTTGTACATGGTAGTAGATATAATGGTCATCTGAATTAAATATGCCCATTCTGGTCCATTTTAGTTCACTGATTCCTAAAATGTCAGTGTTCGCTCTTGCCATCTTCTGGCCTGCCGCAAGGACAGGGGCTTTAGCTGTAGCAGACCTGGGACGTGCAGCATGTGGCAGAAGCCCCCTTGGGAGGAGGTTGCCATTAGCCAAACCATAGAGCCACGGAGCAGATGACCCACAAACTGCAGAACAATAATATCAAAGAAATTCTCGCACTGTTAAGAAAGTTCTAGGACTCACAACAGATTTCCCAGCTTGTGGATCCAACAAAGGGACTGAGAACTCCCAGGGAATTTGACTTTGGAGGCCAATGGGATTTGATTACAGAACTTCCCCAGGACTAGGGAAACAGACTCTTGAAGGACACAAAGAAAACTTGTGCACACCAGGACCCAGGAGAAAGGAGCAGTGTCCCCACAAGAGACTGAACCAGACTTGCCTGTGAGAGTTCAGAAGTCTCTGGCAGACGCGTAGGTCAGCAGTGGCCTGCTGCAGGGTTGGGGAACTGAATACAACAGCATAGTCAAAAGTCCTTTTGAAGGAAGCTGGCATTACCACCATTACCCCTACCATAGTTTAGCCTCAGGCCAAACAACAGAGAGGGAACACAGCCCCACCCATCAATAGAAAATCGAATTAAAGATGTACTGAGCATGGCCCCGCCCATCCAAACAGGACCCAGATTCCACCTGCAGTCAGTCTCTTCCATCAGGAAGCTTCCACAAGCCTCTTATCCTTATCCATCAGAGGGCAGACAGAATGAAAATCACAATTACAGAAAACTGACCAAACTGATCACATGGAGCACAGCCTTGTCTAACTCAATGAAACTATAAATCATGCCATGTAGGGCCGCCCAAGATGGATGGGTCACAGTGGAGAATTCTGACAAAACATGGTCCACTGGAGAAGGGAATGGCAAACCACTTCAGTATTCTTGCCTTGAGAACCCCATGAACAGTATGAAAAGGCAAAAAGATGGGACACTGAAAGATGAACTGCTTGTTTGGTAGGTGCCCAATATGCTACTGGAGAAGAATGGAGACATAACTCCAGAAAGAATGAAGAGATGGAGCCAAAGCAAAAACAACACCCAGTTGTGAATGTGACTGGTGACGGAAGTAAAGTCTGATGCTGTCAAGAACAATATTGCATAGGATCCTGGAACGTTAGGTCCATGAATCAAGGTTTATCATAGATTGAACAGGTATGTATGTTTTATCCAAGAAATAAATAATGTACCTTATTTTTTAATAATAACTTTATAAAAATTGATATGGTCTAGACCAAAATATGGAGAAGGCAATGGCACCCCCCTCCAGCACTCTTGCCTGGAGAATCCCATGGATGGAGGAGCCTGGTGGGCTGCAGCCTGTGGGATTGCTAAGAGTCAGACACGACTGAGCGACTTCCCTTTCACTTTTCACTTTCATGCATTGGAGAAGGAAATGGCAAACCACTCCAGTGTTCTTGCCTGGAGAATCCCAGGGACAGGGGAGCCTGGTGGGCTGCCATCTATCAGGTCGCACAGAGTCGGACATGACTGAAGTGACTTAGCAGCAGACCAAAATAAACCTCAATAATCAAAAAACAGAAATCATACAAATCACATTCTTGTATTATGATCCAATAACTGTATTAAATAGTCACGGGGGGGAAAGCCCATGAAAATGTAAATTTAGAAAGTAATTTTTGCAGTGACCTAAGTTTAAAGAAAGAAATTAAAACCAAGTGAAGAGAATAATTGGAGAAGGAAATGGCAACCCACTCCAGTACTCTTGCCTGGAAAATCCCATGGATGGAGGAGCCTGGTGGGCTGTCGTCTATGGGGTCACACAGAGTCAGACATGACTGAAGCGACTTAGCAGCAGCAGCAACAGCAGAAGAGAATAATTTCCTCAAAATAAACTGATGTTCTAGTAATTAAAGCAGACAGGTAGATCCAAAAAAGCAAATGAAGTCCAGAAACAAATGAAGATAGGTATCAGAATTTAGTATTTGTTAAAGATGGGTTGTTGAATTAATGAGAGAAGAATTATACAATGGGAGTATAATTCCAAATGGCTAGCCATTTGGAAAATGAAATAACGCTGTAGATCCTTTTTCTCTTGTGATACTTTTTTAAAAGTTCTTGTTGAAATATAGTTGATTTAGAGTGTTGTTTTAGTTTCAGGTATGCAACAAGGTGATTCAGTTTACATGTAGAAATACATATACGTATATTCTTTTCTAGATTCTTTTCCATTATAGATCTTTATAAGATATTGCTTATAGTTCCTTTTGATACACAGTAGGTCCTTGTAGGTTATCAATTTTATGTATAGTACTGTGTATATTTTAATCCCAAACTCCCAATTTAACCCTTCCCCCATTTACCCTTTGATAACCATAAGTTTGTTTTCTATGTCTGTGACTCTATTTTTATTTTGTAGATAAGTTCATTTGTATGATTTTTTTACATCCCACATATAAGTGATATTGTATGATATTTGTCTTTGTCTGACTTACTTCACTTAGTATGATCATCTCCAGTTCCATCCATGTTGCTGCAAATGGCGTTACTTCACTCTTTGTGTGACTGAGTAATATTGCTTTGCATATAGGTACCGCATCTTCCTTATCCATTCATCTGTCCATGGACATTTATGCTGCTTCCATGTCTGGGCTGTTGTAAATAGTGCTGCAGTGAATGCTGGGGTGCGTGTATATTTTTGGCTCATAATTTTCCCTGGATTGTAATTCCTCTTTACCCTCAATGTAAAAATAAAGTTTACCTAGATTTCAGTTATTTTTAAACTATAATAATATTAAGAGGAAATTTAGGCGGCATATGTGGTGATTTTATAAGGAACTGACCTTCTTAGTAAAGCTACAAATTCCCAAAGTCATAAAGAAAAAGCTTTGATTATATATAAAGGTAAAGCTCCAACATGAAAGTCAGTGTTCTGAGGGAAACTACTGTTTGTGGTATACAATAGCAAATAGGATCCATTTCAGGATATGGAAAAAGTCCCTATGAGTATATAATCACCTATGGTGAGAGCCTCTGTACAGACTAAACAGCCAGGCTGTAAGTAGCAATAAAAATAGAACTCTAACTCACAACCTGCAGCAGTCAGCACCCAAATTCAATTACCCTTGTGGCAACTGGCCCCAAATAACCAAGAGCTGATTATTAACTGACATCTTCCCTAATTTACCCCCATTTCCATCTTCAGACCAACTGGAGAAAGCCAAATATTCACCCCTAACCAATCATATTGAATGTCCTGCTTCTACAGCCTCCTCATGCCAAGCGCCTCCAGTCAGGGCATATCTGCAACCTTCCCTTTTTCCACTGTTAAGTTTTCCCTTGCCTTTGCTTGACTTTGAGTATCTGCCAAACACAAGTCATGGTGGCTAATTCCCTTGGTATAGTAAGCCCTGAAGAAATAGACTTTGTTTGATCTCATTTGGGTGGTCTTCATTTATTTCCACAACGGAAACTCTATTCACCGGTTTTCTATGTATGTGAATTTATAGAGAAAGCATTATAAAAGCATATTTCTGATTGCACTTCGGTTGTGGTTTTGGTCACTCCAGTGGATTTTATCAGGAACGTAATAAAAGCAAAGTTAACCCAAACTGTGAATTAGGCTACAAGGAGAGATCTCATTGTTTCTCTCTGTGTGTGATCCAGGTGTAAAATAAGCCCACTGGATAGCATTTAAATGGTTCAGCACACTCACTTCTCTCTAAAACAGATAACGAGCAGATAGTATTGCTCTTAAAAATAAATACCTTACAAAGAGCTAATCATGACAAGGTCAGGGAAAGCTGTATTTAACCTGTTTTGACTTTTTATTTGGCTGGGTTGGGATGAGTTTGGTATGTTTCCAAAGCATGCCAGATTATAACCCTCACTGAATGGGAGCAGTCATAAAGGAACTAAAACCATCCAGAGACCAAAGTCCTGTGTGACTTTCCCTCAAAATACAGTTGCTGAGGACAGGAAGCAGAGTCAGGCCCACAGGAGAGAGGGACTCAGGCCTGGGGAATCCTTATTTATGCTCCAAACCACATCATTTAGGGAATGCAGCTCATGACAGCACAGTGAGTCCACAACCAGTCAGGATGTTTTCTTGGTGACGTTTTTAAGTCATTTATTTCTGCTAGGGTTCTCACAGCTCTAGAGTGGCCCAGGCTATTTTTGTATTGAAAAAGGAGAAATGTCAAAACAGGGATGAAGTATTGTGTTAGAATTTTAAGTGTTCAGTCTTCACTGTGTACCTCTGTGGCTGCCTGAACAATCCAGTTTGCAGGCAATGTTTGTGTGCAAGGCCTGAGCCCAAGGTGCAGCAGAAAGTCATAGGCTTTTGAAGATGAGGGTCCATCCTTGGAAGATGGGGTAGGATATGAGACTGTGTTTAGAAGTTATTTCTTTCCCACATTTTATTCTCACTAGGGTAGATTTTCCAATTTTTATGGATGTAAAGTAAAGTGAAAGTCTCTCAGTTGTGTCTGACTCTGCGACCCCATGGACTGTAGCCCGCCAGGCTCTCTGTCCATGGGATTTCCCAGGCAAGAGTACTGGAGTGGCTAGCCATTTCCTTCTCCAGGGGATCTTCCCAGCCCAGGGATCAAACCAGGGTCTCCTGCACTGCAGGCAGATTCTTTACCATCTGAGCCACCAGGGAAGCCTTGGTGAGTGAAGGATGAGTTAACCTTAATTAACTGGTGTACTGGTGAAGTCAACATTCACATTTTTGTGTGAATTTTGTTTATTTCATCTCACAGTGTCTATGCTTTCTCCCGTCTATTATCCACAACTGACATCACCTTTTAGGCTGCCCATGTCACCTTCCTAAGCAAGCTAGGAAATTGGATGTTCTTTCTGACACACCCTTCAATCTTATACTTAAAAAAAAAAAAAAAATCCTGTTAGACTATCATAGCCAAAGTTTAAGTTGTTCAAACTTTATTGCCATTTAATGTCTTGAAGCAAATTCTATTCAGTTCATATCATTTATTCTGAGAAGTACAAATGTTAGATAACCTATTCTAATTCCAAAAAAAATTAACACAGATGTCAGTGACAAAGTTCTAGGAAATGACTATAAATTCTTGGAAGGCAAACTCAAAGTAACTGGTCTCTCACAGAATCACAATGAATTTCAGCTAGTAATTGTAATCAAAGATGTTTTCCTATACCAAGACATTGTAGTCTAGTGAATAATACCAAGTAGCAAAAGCATTAAAAAACAGATTACAAAATAGTGTAGGAAAGAACTTTCAAGACCTTTGCAAGTAAAGGTGACTGGGAGAACTTACAGAATAATTTCCAGAAGCCCAGAGAGCTTTAGTCTTCTTTTTGTAATGTGTTTGCTGCTGCTGCTAAGTCGCTTCAGTCATGTCCGACTCTGTGCAACCCCATAGACAGCAGCCCACTAGGTTCCTCTGTCCCTGGGATTCTCCAGGCAAAAATACTGGAGTGGGTTGCCATTTCCTTCTCCAATGCATGAAAGTGAAAAGTAAAAGGGAAGTCACTCAGTCGTGCCCGACTCTTAGCGACCCCATGGATTGCAGCCTACCAGGCTCCTCTGTCCATGGGATTTTCCAGGCAAGAATACTGGAATCGGGTGCCATTGCTGTCTCCTGTAATGTGTTTACAAATATATAAATATTTAGTAATTTAATTTTAGTAATTTATGCACTGACTCTTAATTTTCCTGGATAACTTAGGATTTTATCTAAAAGGAGAAATTTCCTTAAAGTTACTTGTAGCTAAAAGCATATTGATAGATGTTGGGGTGTTTTTTTTTTAACCTAAGAGATGTTTCTGGTTATATTAATGCACATTTATTAGTGGTCAAAGAATGATTTCTCTAAGATAAATATAGACAGAAATTTTGAAATGTGTTCACTCAACTTCCCTCTAGTGCAGACAAGACCCAAATTTACTGCTGGAACTTCTGTGTCAAGGGCTTTTCCATATCCCATGTTTCCCAGAAAAAACAAGGCCTTTTCCCTGGGAGCAGATCTGAGGACAGTGGGCTCATATGAAATATCACTCATGTTTAGATCCTCCACATAAATATCCTTCAAACAGAGGAGAAATACTAACTCCCAAGCACTGAAGTAATCATCATTTTAATTCCTTTGTGAAACAACGTATTTTCAGACTCTAAATCCATGTTTCTTCTCAGATACATTTGCTGTTGTTCAGACACTAAGTCATGTCCAACTCTTTAGCTGTATCATAGAAAGAGAAGCATTGTGGGATGAATTACATTCCCTCAAAATTCTTATGTGGAAAGCCTGATCTCTAGTACCTTAGAATATGACTATATTTGGAAATAAAATCTTTCAAGAGGTAATTACATGAAAATGAGGTCATTAGGGTGGACCCTAATCCCTATGACTAGAGGCCTTTCAAAGGTTAGGACACACGTTACAGAGGAAAGACCATGAGAAGACACAGAGAGGCGAAGACAGTTGTCTGCAAGCCAAGGAGATGAGCCTCAGAAAATATCAACCCTGCCAACACCCTGATCTTGAGCTTCCAGCCTCTAGAATTAGGAGAGAGTAAATTTCCGTTGTTTAAGCCACCCAGTCTGTGGTGTTTGTTATGACAGGTCTAGAAAACAAATCCAGAGGACAAAACCTAGATTCATGGCCCAGCCCTGGACAAGTGACTTAAACCCTGAAAATCCTCTCAGAACAGACATAACATTTGTATTAAAACATCAGCTTTATGGTTTTACATTCTGTCTCTACATGGCTGACTCTAAATGCCTATCTCCTGCATTTTCTCCAAATCCACATTCATAACCATCTATACCTCAGATCTCTACTAGGAGATCTAGTGGGTACCCCAGACTTAATTTATGCAAACCAGAACTCTTGGTATTCCCCACAAAAAATGAATGCCCCTCGGTAAGTGGAATCCCTAGCATTCTAGTGGCTTAGGTCAAAATCTTGGAGTTAATGCCTGATTCCTCTTTTTCTGATGTCCCACATCAAACAAATCATGTTTTGTCAGCTCTACCTTCAAAGCATATCCCAGTCCATGAATTGAGAGACAGATCAATGGAACTGAATATTAAATACAGAAATTGATCAGCTTTAAAAGACTGTGAACAAAATCAAAAGATACATGACAAATTGTGAGACAATATTTGCAGCATATTATCACTAAAGAGTTAATATCCCTAAGAGACAATGAGTTATTTTTGAGAGAAAAAACCCTATTAAAAAATAGGCAAGAGATGTGAACAGATGATTCACAAAAAGAATCTAAAAATGTATCTTGAACATATAAAAAGATATTCCATTTCATAATAAGTAGACTGCATATTAAAAGTACACCGAGATACCATTTCTTAGTGTTACAGTTCATGGGGTCACAAAGAGTCAGACACAAGTGAACAACAGCTCATCAGATGGGCAGAAATTCAAAAGCATGACAATACAACCTCTTGGTGAGGCTGTGGAGAAACAGGCGATCTCACGTACTACTGGTCAGAATGTAAAATGGTATAATCCCTATGGGGGCAACTTGGCATTAACTAACAAAATCACATGTGGATTTCCTGTTAATCCAGCAGTCCCACTTGTAGCAATTTATCCTGAAGATATACATGCATCAATGCAAAAATACATATGCGTAAGGTTGTTCATGTGCAGCATTGCTTGTAAGTGTAAAACATTGGAAACTTCCTAAATGTTCAAGCACATATTAGTTGGATAAACTATTGTGCTACACACAGTAAAATACTATACAACTATTCAGAAAGAATAAAAAATGATTTCTATGAAACTGATACAGAGGGATTTCCTGAAGATATTATTAAGAGGGAAAAAGCCGAGTATGAAAGAACATATTCAGAATGCCAGATTTTGCATGAAAATTAGCAACTACACATCTGTTTTCTTATCACTGCAAAACAGAGAGGAACGATCAACCCTGGGGGTGACGAAGTTGGTGGGCAACAAGGTAGCAGTGGTGGAAGGGACAGAGGAGGGAGGGATGCTTTTCTGAGGACATAATTTTGTACAGTTATGATTTTTGAGAGTTTTCAAATATTCTACATATTTGAAAATAAAATTAAATCAATAAGCATGGAAAAGTCAAATTGAAACTGATTGCAAACTGAAAAAAAGCGAATCTAACTGAATGGCACATGAATACTACAACTGCGTGAAAGGAAAGGAAGAGGGAAGGAGGGAGGGAAGAAGAAAAAAAGTTACCAGATAGATCAAGAAGAATATACAGGTCAGTTAATCTGCATTTTAGATAAGCAGGAAAGAGCTTGTAGTGTAAGTACATGTACCACCTCCTGAGCCACTGGCCCTCCCCCTATTGCTCTACTCACTCAGCAGAGACACGTGGACCCTCCTGCTGTCCCTTAGACTTGTCAAGCAGTTCCCACTTCAGGGCCTTGCGCACGCATATAGGGCTCTCTTCTCTCCCTGACTTTAGGATTCTGGTCAGAGGTCATTATAATTGAGAGCTCTTGCTTGCCTTCCATATGCCTTTTACCTCTTACTTTGATATATGGTTGCTTTCTCGAGCACTTACTGGAAGATACATATATGCCTATATAAAATATATATATATATTGTGTGTGTGTGTTTGTATGTAAGAACATGGCACATAGGAAGTGCTCCATGACAATTTCATGAAGGAAAAAAATGGTATTATTGGGCCAGTTGAAGTGAGTACAGATGCAAAGCCCCTGGGACTGAGAGAATGTTATTTCCCATTTCTTATTCATCCTTCTTGGCATGTAAGGGTTTCCTTTTAAAACCTAGAACCTAAAGACTAGTCAAGAAATGCTGCAAAAACAGTGTAAAGAGAGGAGAGGTATTTTGCCTCTGCCTCTTTGTGACTAATCAACTCTGTCTCGAGGACCTTGAGGAGATATTTTTCTTCCAGCTATAGCTCTTCCATTTAAAACGGTAATCCCAGCTCTTGTTTTGTATTTCTCCTTGTAAAAGGATGTGAAGGTCACCCACTCAACAAACTTCAGTTGATGCAAAATGCACGTGGAATCAGAAACTTAGGCAATATAAAAGTGAAGATGAATTGAAGTTATTTATATTCAGTAAAAAAAAAAAAATGTGTTAGAGGAGTGAAGTAAGAAACACGTATCTCTCCAGCAGGAGTGCTTCATACACGGTTAAGAAATAGCGGTTCGCCACCAGCCACCAAGGGGGGTTCCGGCCTCTCTCTGCCCAGAGGCAGCTGGGCCAGGCAACAGCCAGGATAGCAATGATGTGGCTAGAGCTCTTCCCAAACAGAGGCACCACAGGGTCTGAGGAAAAACTGGAAACCGTTATATATGTTGACAACATTGACGTGATAACCCATGGGAGAACAAGAGTTTGGTTTATCATTCCTACTCTACAGCTTAACCTTGTTTCACCTTTGAATTCTGGTGTAGAGATGCATCTTTTTTCCAGAGGACAGCTCAGCTCATCCGAAAAAGGAAACTTCATCCTCCATTGGGCAAAACTTTACCTTTCCCAGTAATACCTTCTCCTCTGATCCAACAGAACACCTTTAGAGCATCTTGCGGCTTCTGCGATGGAGATAATCTTGATGTTATTCCAAAATTAAAACATCAGCCCTTGTAACTCCCTTTCTTTGTGTGAGGAAGGGGGGTTACAAGTGATCAAGAAAAGGGCTAACATTTGACTCCCTTAGATAGATGCATTTAGCTTGTGTGGACACCCTTGACAAGATTCTCTATGTGCTAAAATGTGACCATGGGTGTCAAAGTGGATTGCATCGACCATGTAGGGCTGAACCATTTCCACAGCTTTTTTTCAGTCTTATTTTTCTTGATAGTCTTGGATACTCAATATCAGTGTTCCAAAATTCATTATATAGCTAACAAAAATGAACCGTAATCCTGACAAATCTTCATGATTCAAGGATTTAGTGTCTTAATCTTTTTGTAATGGAAAATATCAGACAATTAATTTGGATTGCCCATGATCTTGTTTTCCCTTTTCACTCAAAATAAAATGAGTTTTTGTCTTATTTAGTAAGACAATGTTTCTCATATTGCTCAATTTAGTGGGTCATAGCAAGTAGTTTTTTAATTAAACAGAATAAAACAGAAAATAGCAGCTTGCTTCTAAAAGAAGGGAAATTAGTTCTCATAAAGCTTTTGTTTGGAAAATAAGTAAATGTTAAACTGCCCTGGCAGTCCAGTGGTTAAGACTCCACACACACTCCATTGCAGGGAGCATTGGTAGATCCCTGGCTGGGGAACTAAGATCTCACATGCTACACAGCACAGCCAGAAAAAAAATAAATAAAAGTAAATGAGTATCTATGTTCAGTTCAGTTCAGTCGCTCAGTCATGTCCGACTCTTTGCGACCCCATGAATCACAGCACGCCAGGCTTCCCTGTCCATCACCA
>SJYA01001141.1:21454-131931 GCA_006410615.1 Neotragus moschatus | reverse complement strand
AAAAAAAAAAAAAGTTAAAGCCATAGATTTAATATTTGTACTTTCATAAGCGATTAATAGACATCTATGGTAACATAAAATCCAATTCATAGATTAACTGAAAAAGAAACACCACTGCCTGTGTGAAATAATTTATACACAGACAAGGAAAAATATTAATGTTTCTCAAGAAAAACAGATATTTTAGTATAGAAAAATAGGTTTCTGACTTCTTGAAAATTAAATCCCTAACTGAATTATAAGCTAAAGAGTGAAAACAAAAATCTTAGTCACCTTAAATAACATTTAAATTACGATTCATGATGACTGGGCGTTGTTGGCATTTTTGTGACTAACTTAAAAAATTTTTATTAAGATGAAATGCAGACAGATTTATTGGGATCTAGAAAATCTTAAAAGAAGCCTTATTACACGACTTATTTCATTATGACAAAANCCTGGGTCAGGAAGATCCCCTGGAGAAGGAAATGGCAACCCACTCCAGTATTCCTGCCTGAAGAATCCCCAAGGACAGAGGAGCCTGGCGGGTTACAGTCCATAGGGTTGCAAAGAGTCAGGCATGACTGAATCGACTTAGCATGCACACACAAGTACAAAACTGAACTGCTGTCCCTGTCAGACAAGGGTGGGTTTCACTTCTTGCCCTGGCCCCCCAGCCCCCGTCAGCCTTCCCCTAGAGTGATTCAGGACAGAAATGCCTCTCCCAGTATCTGCAGCATGTGAAGGGCCAAGCCTGAGGCCCACCACGGGGCTTCTGCTCTGTCAGGCCACATGGGGGCGCCCAAGACCTCAACCCCTCCACAGGTGAGAGTCCTGAATGACCCCAGCGGGGTAGCAGAGGACACTTCCTCAATGACACACACGGGGTTCATTACCAGAGAGATCTTCCAACCCTGAGCTCAGGTCCCCAAACCTGGACCTCTGTCCTCTGAGTGGGGCCACCACCCCCTGCACAGGCCACAGTCATCAGCAGAAGCTCAGCCACACATACTCGGCTCTCACAGTGTGACCTTGGCTGAGTTATCTAACTTCTCTGAGCTCCCATGTCTTCTTTAAAAGAGAGAATTATTCATTCATTTAACAAATATTTACTGATTCTTCACTATCTTAGTTTCAGGGGGATATAATGGTGAAGAAAAGAAAAAAAAAAAAAAAAAGGAAGTTGCACATACAGATTTTCCCATGGAATATTCTGGTACAGAGATAGCTGAGGGTATTCCTGGAGACCTACTGAAATGCCCTCAGCCTTCTGAAACCACCATGTGTACTGGAGGTGGATATGGGATTCAGTACTCTGACTGCGACCGTTCAGCCCATTTTGCCCTCTGCCAACCAGTCTGTTATTCCCATTTGCCAGTATTTCTGGAGCTCATTTGTCCCTATCTCACTCCAAGGTAACGTTTTATTGAATGTCCCCCTGTTTTGGAATAGAGAATCAGCATAAAATGTGGTACCTAAGTAAGAACAGAATAGTTGACAGAAATATCTGCATATTGATTTAATGCTTTTGGGAAGAGTCTTAGTGTAAAAATTAATCTAGTCCATCGATAAGAATATTTGAAACTCATTGACCAGCCTCAAGAACACTTGACAAATCATTTTCAAAATGGCACCAACTGTACATGGAAAATGTTGTTTTTGCTGGGAAGAAGTCCAAAAACGCAAAACACTCCTAAAATTTATTTCACAGAATCTACATATTCCTATGCTCATTCTCTCTTGCAAACAGGGGTATAAGGTTAAAAGTTAAGTTCCTAAGCCCAAAGTCTATAAATAAATCTTTACCAGAGAGATTTCTGTGAGACAAGATGGTGTAAATATTAGAATTGTAACAGGGCTTCCATTTAAACTTTTGCCCTACCCTTTCATAACTTCCTCCTCAGATATGAGAGTAGGGCCTGCTGACGCTAAGGCATCCTGGTGTTCTAACGTTTAAAAGATGGCTCAGTTAGAAAAATGCTGAGGGCTGTAGAGCATTTGTTTACTAGGGTGTGTGGACTAATGGGTCCCCAAAGATGTTCTTCACGTCCTCATCTCTGGAACCTGTGAATATGGAGCATAGCACAGTGGCCTTTCCAGGTAATTAAGTTAAAGACCTTGCGATGGGAAGATTATATTGATTATCTGGGTGGTGGAGGTGTTTAATCACTGAATCATGTCCAACTCTCTTGTGGCCCCACAGACTGTAACCTGCCAGGTCCCTCTGTGCATGGGATTTCCCAACAAGAATAGCAGAGTGGGTAGCCATTCTCTTCTCCAGGAAATCTTCCTGACCCACGGATCACACCCACATCTCCTGCACTGCAGGCAGAGTCTTTACCAATGAGCTTCCAGGGAGCCCAACTACCCAGATAATCACAAGGGTCCTTACAAGAGAGATGCAGGTGGTGTTCAAATCAGAGGCAGAAAGTGTAAGGACCCAAGCAGGAGTCAGAGAAGACAGATCTTACCACTGCTGGCTCTGAAGATAGAGAAAGGGGCTTTGAACCAAAGACCGATGCAGCCATTAAAAGCTGAGAGAGGCAAGAAATCAATTTCTCCTCTTAAACCCTCTACAAGGGAACAGCCTGGACAATGCCTTGAGCTTAGCCCAGTGGGACTGACTTTTGACTTCTGACCTACTAAGGGTAAGAGAATAAATCTATGTTGTTACTGTCACTAGGTTATGGTATTTCTTACAGCAGTAGCAGGAAACTAGGACATTTAGTAAACTCAAGAAAAAAGAGGGGAGACCCTTGTATCACTTTTACTTTGGAGCAAGTGCGTTTCTTCTTAAAACAGATATAGAGTCCTCCCCAACATCCCAGCCCAAAGAGGCCTAAGCCCTTTTTCATCAGTTGCTACTCACTTAATACTAGGAGTTGGAGGATGACAAATTTGCTTACTCACCCATATAATTTGAAAAATTCCATGATGGAAAATTTTTTTTATGTAACTTCTCAGAAACAGTATAATTTTTGAGAGGTAATAAAATATAACAGACTGGATAAGTAAAGATTTAACACTTACTAGAACATATTTAAACTACTGCAGTTTTATAAATAAATCTGTCTTCCATGAATGCTGTACTAACTTCTAGGATTTCTCTGACTCATCTTTGCTTACCTTGGTTTGTACAGAAGTTTCTAAAACAAGAAAAAGAGGAATAGATTCATTTCCCCTCTTTTTCTTGTATCTCTATAATGTTACCAGGTTCTTTTTCCATATTGGATGTTTATTTTACTGTTTACTTTGGATGGACTCAGGTGATTCAGCTGAAGTCCAAATAGACTACATTTCAACAAATAAACTAGTTGAGCTATTTTAAATCAACACCTGGTAAAAATATTTTCTCCATTATTAAAACTTCAGGAATAATTCCATGCTGTCAAAGACAACATTTTTCTCCAAATTATTTCTTCCTTATTTCAGAATATATCATTAAATAAATATTTCTTCTTAATATCTTATCCACTTGTATCAGTGGTGCTTCAAACTAGGAACAGTTAAATATAAATGCTACTGGTTTTGATCATCTATGAATATTGAACTTTCACATCACAAAAAAACATATTAAGGAGAAAGGGGAATAACAAATCCTCCAAGATCTGGTATTTCTGCAATAATCTCAGTGGAGAAAATATTTCTTCAGATTCAGTGAAATTGCCTACAAAACTTAAGAAGAAATCCTCAGAAGTCAAATTTGTATAAGATTTGAAATATGGAAGTCTGAATTAGTAGAATACAAGAGCTTACAGGGAAACAGGGGAGGTTATTATTTTAATTTATCCTGGCTATAAGTTCTTCTTTAACAAGTGAGAGTTGGCCCCAGTGTAAAATACAGCCTGAAGTACAGAAAGTTCACACAAGAAAGAATTCACCCAAAAAAACTTGCAAATAAAAAAGGGCCATGCAGCAAGCTGGCACTGAAATGAGAAACAACCTCTTAGAGAAAGGTCAAGAGATGATGTGGAGTGAAAAATCTCCAGGGAACTGTCACTTTCTGTAAAGGAAAATGACAAAAGTGACAAATTTCAGAGAGTCTGAGGAGAAGAAAGGACAGAGGTTGAGAAACACAGAGTAGAACTGCCTGCATTCTTTCTTTGAGAGAACACTCAAGGTCATTTCCCAGAATCCCTTAGTGTTTCTCCCTTAAAAAAAAAAATGAAACTCCTGCCCCTCATCATTGCTAACCAAGAGGTGCCTGAGAAGACAGTGATCTGGGTTCTCTGAACTGGCAGCCATGGCCCCTGCTTACGACCCAAGCTCCTTGAGAGCTTTTTTCCTTCAATATTAAAAACAAAAGGGGCTTCCCAGGTGACGCTAGTGGTAAAGAACCTGCCTGCTAACTCAGGAGATGTAAGAGACTGGGGTTCAGTCCCTGGGTGGGGAAGATCCTCCAGAGAAAGGCCCAGCAACCCACTCCAGAACTGTTGCCTGGAGAATCCTGTGGACACAGGAGCCTGGTAAGCTACAGTTCATTGGGTCACAAAGAGTCAAGACACAACTGAAGTGACTCAGCACACATTAAAAATAAAAATGCATAGACGCATTATACCAATCTACCTTATAATGCTCTCCGAAGTAATAATGACCCAGCTTAAATACACACGTACATAAAACACACACACACTCACTCAAAGTTAAGCCATTTCCCAGTTGGTGCCTTCCTGCCACTTCACCAGCAGGGAACACTTTCTCTCCTCTTTCTTTCCCATCCTTTGGTTTTGTCTCTTTCCATTTTTTTTTTAACCCTCTCCCCTCAGCTGGTTTTAAAGGTAGGAGGAGGAGCATCCAAAGCATTTCTTTGTGCCTTTGATAGTATTCAGAAATTTTAAATGTTTCCTGGCCTTACCCTTCATTGTGGTTTTGCATGTTGAGACCCAGACCCAGAGACCCAGACCCAACTCTAGTCAGAGCTCCTGACTCAGGGCAGATAGANCATTTTTTTTTTAACCCTCTCCCCTCAGCTGGTTTTAAAGGTAGGAGGAGGAGCATCCAAAGCATTTCTTTGTGCCTTTGATAGTATTCAGAAATTTTAAATGTTTCCTGGCCTTACCCTTCATTGTGGTTTTGCATGTTGAGACCCAGACCCAGAGACCCAGACCCAACTCTAGTCAGAGCTCCTGACTCAGGGCAGATAGAAACTGAACTGAGGATGGTTCTGAAGGGTTTCAAACAAATATGCCAATCTATCTCCCAACCAGTTCCTCTAGCCTCAAAGAGATNGCCATTCTCCTCTGTCCTTGGAATTCTCCAGGCAAGGATGCTGGAGTGGGTAGCCATTCCCTTTTCCAGGGGATCTTCCCAACACAGGGATCGAGCCCAGGTGTCCCACATTGCAGGCAGATTCTTTACCATCTGACCCATCTATACCACCACACACAAAAAAGGGAAATGACTATTGAGGTCTATGCATTACAAAATGAAAAATTTAGGTTGATAATGAATGAAAACTAATGTAGAAGTTATTCATTTAATTGGCTTTTGTGACACAGGAATAAGTTTTTCAGCTAGTGTCTTCTTTTTATAATTTTATTTACTTATTATTTTTTGCTGCATCTTGTTGCTTTGCAGGCTTTTCTCTAGACCAGGGGCTCCTCTCTAGCTGCAGAGACCAAGGGCTCCTCTCCAGCTGCTGTGCTCAGGTTTCCTACTGCAGCGGCTTCTCCTGTTACAGAGCACAGGCTCCCGGGTGCTTGGGCTTCAGTAGTTACATCATGTGGGCTCAGTAGTTGTTGTTCCCAGGCTCTAGAGCACAGGTTCAGTAGCTGTGGCACACGGTCTTATTTGTTCCACAGCATGTGGGATCTTCCCGGACCAGGAGTCGAACCCATGTCCCCTGCATTGGCAAGTGGATTCTTTACCACTGAGCTCCCAGGGAAGCCCAGCTAGTGTCTGCTATATCCTCATACACAGCAATTAACAGAAAACAGTAGTGCTGGATTTGATGTCTCTGTACATCTGGTTCCTTACAATTAATGGACTATTTGGGACTGAACTTACACACTTTGAGTGTTTTATTGCTAATGCAGATCCATAATACTTGAATAATTGAATTTATATATATATATATATAAAATTCTGAAAACTCAAAGGATCTGAATTCTGCCGTTGTTTCTATTTATTTATTTATTGACTGCACTGGGTCTTTGTTGCTGCACGTAGGCGTTCTCTAGTTGCGAGGAGCAGGGGCTCCTCTCCAGTTGCAGTGTGCAGACTTCTTGTGGTGGTGGGCACTCGTGTTGTGGAGCACGGGCTTTGGGCCACACAGGTGTCAGTAGTGGTAGTGCGTGAGCTCTGTTGCTCTGCAGCATGTGGGGTCTTAGTTCCTAGACCAGGAACGAACCTGCATCCCTTGCACTGGCAGGCAGACTCTTAACCGCTGGACTACCAGGGAAGTCTCCATACCATTATTTTTTAACTTTTTTCATTGGGTTTATTACCATCAGAAAGTAATGGCTTCATCACCTTCTGTATTCTCAAAAACTGTCCCATCCTATGTGTTCTTATAGACCTTGTCATTCCTTATCAAGTGGTGGGATCCCTGTCTCTTCCCCATGAGACTAGGTGGGCTCCTGACAAACCAAGTGGTTTCTGAGGCTAAGTTAGAAGATACCATGCAGTGTCTTCCAGATTCTCTTGTGGCTTCACTTGTGGAGCCCTAAGCTCCAAGTCAATGAGAAGTACCAGGTGGCCATGCTGTGAGGAAGGCCAAACTAGGCCAGCCAAAGAGACCACTTGGAGAGGCCCCAAGACTGCAGGAAGAGAGAAAGGTGCCTGGCCAGCGCTCAGCTGCTTCAGCCACCATCTGACTACATTCACACAAGACACCTTGGGCAGAACACACACCCCAGCCCAGCCACTTGGGAATTTCTGACCCGCAGATACCAGGAGCAATAATAAATTATGTTTGTTGTTTTAAGCCAGGAAGTCTGGGGGGTAATGTGTTTCATAGAAAGTATTGCTGCTGCTGATGCTGCTGTTAAGTCATTTCAGTCCTGCCCGACTCTTAGCAACCCCATGGACTGCAGCCTACCAGGCTCCTCCATCCAAGAGATTTTCCAGGCAGGAGTACTGGAGTGGGTTGATACAAAGTATTAGACCACAGGAAAAAACTTCTCTAATTAAGAGACCTCTTCAATAAGGGACCTTGTGGTGGATCTGAATGTCTCACCCAGATTATCCCTCCATCTCTCTCCATTCCATGAAGGGAATGTTGGCCCCTGAGGGCTCATAGCTGGCTCCCTTTCAGTGATTGATGCAAAATACTGATACCTTGTTTTCTGCCTAAATTTAGGCAACACAGAAGAATGATCCAGCTCCAGAGGTCCTGTAGGATAGGCTAAGGCCTTGGTTGCAACAATAGCAGCTCAACTTCTTCCTCTGATCAGTCTTGCCTCCCTTGCTCCTTTACAGGTATTGTTCTCAAGTATCTACAACAATAACCTACTGTACACAAATCTCCATTTCAAGGACAGTTTTCAGATAACCTGAACGAGCCTGAAAGGCTAATTAGCATTGGAAAAGAAGGTGAAGTCAGGCCCTGAGATATAAAATTCCCTGGTTTTCCCAGGAGACAGCAATAATAATTGGAGATACAATGACCCTCACAATGACATGAACAAAGTTTCTAATCAATTGACTATTACCTGTAGACTGAGATGGTTTCCCCTGACGGTCTTCAAGGCATCCTTTACTCATTCTGACACTTGCTGGACATAATCTAATTTGCCTGACCAAAATCAATTTGGCCTCTGAAAATTGTGACTACATGATGTTTCAGAAGAGAGTGTGTGAAAAAATAAAGCCGTTGTGTTATGGATCATTGCATTAGCTGAGAAAAATTTGAAATAAGACCACAACTCATTCTTAAATCTTGGTCCTGGGCATGTAGCAAAACTTAAGCAAATATGTGCTATAATGATTTAAGAAGGAAAACTTTTTACAGCGAAGTCTATGAGATTTGAAGGTGCCTAGCTTCATTTTTCCTGGAAGAAAATGTTTTTATCTTCTTATTTGTTGTTTCATCTCTTATTTTATCCACCCATCATCTTTGAGAAGTGATTCATTATTTCACAAGGACTGTGAAAAGAAAGACTGAGTTCAGAGATCATTTCTAGAAGCTGATGGGGACAGCTCAGTGATTTAAACTGCAGGACATTTTTATTTTTCAAACCAGATCTGATCTTCTACTTCAGGCATTTTATAATTAATTCATGAAGACGAGCTTCAAACTTGTTTTCTCACTTGTCTATCTTGTGTTTGCAGGCTCTTCTGTATCTTTACATGAGCACAGCTCCCAGCAGGAACTACTGATTTCTCAAATTCTTCAAAGTTCTCCTGAGGCCATTTCATCAGCACTGAAGGCAATCAGCAGTTGAGTGGACACATACATTTATTGGCTTCCCAAGAATCTGCAGTGACGTATGGGATTGTTCTGTACTATTTACCAGCTTGGGAAACAAAATAAGGTACCATTCTTTCTTTCTAATTGAAATAGAGTTGATTTACAATAGTGTGCCAGTCTCTGCTGTACAGCAAAGTGACTCAGTTGCTCACATATAGACACTGTTTTTTAAAATATTCTTTTCCATTATGATTTATCCCAGGAGATTGGATAATAGTTCCTTGTGAGATACAGTAGGATCTTATGGTTTAGCCATTCTAAATGTGATAGTTTATATCTACCAATCCCAAACTCCCTCTCCATCCCTCCTCTCCCAGTGCCACGCCCACTCCTTGACAACCACAAGTCTGATCTCCATGAGTCTCTTTCTGTTTTGTACATAGATTTATTTGTGCCATATTTTAGATTCCACATATAAGCGATATAATATGGTATTTCTCTTTCTCTTTCTGACTTGCTTCACTTAGTATGATAATCTCTAGGTGCATCCATGTTGTTGCAAATGGCATTATTTCACCCTTTTTTATGGCTGAGTAGTATTCTATGGTATATATGAAACACATCTTCTTTATCCATTTATCTGTTGATGGACATTTGTGCTGTGTCCATGTCTTGGCTATTGTGAATAGTACCATTATGAACATATGGCCGCATGTATCTTTTTTAGTTATAGTTTTGTCTAAATATATGCCCAGGAGTGGGATTGCTGGATCATATGGTAATTATATTTTTAGTTTTCTGAGGAACGTCCATACTGTTTTCCACAGTGGCTGTACCAATTGACAATCCCACCAACAGTGTAGGAGGGTTCCCTTTCCTTCACACCCTCTCTGGCATTTTTTATTTGTAGACTTTTTACTGATGGTCATTCTGACCAGTGTAATCTAGTAAGGTATCATTCTTTTCAATATTCTAATTCAGTTACTCTCATCGCTCAATCTGCCTGTCGAAGAAAGTTCCATCTTGGAGATCTTTTTTCCTGAAAGAAGTTCCAAGACTCAGAGGTATTTATTCAGTCCAGTGAACTAAATTCAGTTAAATTCAGTCCATTTAAATGAGCAACCCTTTCAGATGAGTAAATGGAATACTCTCCTTAGTCAGAATCTTAGTCCTTTCAGGCTACTGTAACAAAAATACCAAAGACTGTGTGGCTTAAATGACAAACATTTGTTTCTCGTGGTTCAGGAGGCTGGGAAGTCCAATATCAAGGTTCTGGCATATTTGGGGTCTGGTGAAGGTCTGCCTCCTTGTTCATCAGCCAGTCAGTTCAATCGCTCAGACGTATCCGACTCCTTGCAACCCCACGGACTGCAGCAGGCCTCCCTGTCCATCACCAGCTCCAGGAGCTTGCTCAAACTCATGTCCATCCAGTCAGTGATGCCATCCAACCATCTCATCCTCTGTCATCCCCTTCTTGCACCTTCAATCTTTCCCAGCATCAGGGTCTTTTTTGGTGAGTCAGTTCTTTGCATCAGGTGGCCAAAGTATTGGAGTTTCAGCTTCAGCATCAGTCCTCCCAATGAATATTCAAGACCTATTTCCTTTAGGATTGACTGGGTTGATCTCCTTGCAGTTCAAGGGACTCTCAAGAATCTTTTCCAATACCACAGTTCAAAATCATCAATTCTTTGGCACTCAGCTTTCTTTGTCGTCCAGTTCTCACATCCATATCTGACTACTGGAAAAACCATAGCTTTGACTAGGTGGACTTTTGTTGGCAAAGTAAAGTCTCTGCTTTTTAGTATGAAGTATATATTTGTCATAGCTTTCTTGTTCATAGAAGGCCTTTTCTCTTGTTTTTATATGGTGGAAGGTTGAAGGAGCTCTCAAGCCTTTTTTATAAGAGCACTAATCCCATTCATGAGGGCTCCATTCTCATCATCTAATCATCTCCCAAAGACCCCACCTCCAAATGCCACTGCCTTGGGTTTTAGAGTTTCAATATATGGATTTGAGGGGATACAAACATCCAGTCTATAGCAGTCAGTCAAATAGTCGGGGATTCAGCTGCAGAGGTTGTTATTTCCACCGTGCCACTGCAGTCTTTGCCTACTGAAGAGACCACAGTGCATCTGCCAAAGCGGACCTAATCAGAATTCTCCTCATTCAGGGGAAAGAAGCATCGGTGTCTTGTTCAGCTAAGATTGCTCTCAGCCCTATAACTCTGGAGACACAGGTCCCTGTCCTACTCAGAAACCTAGTCACCATCCCAAGGCCACCATGCCATGATGCTAAAGTAGCTGGGCTAGAGGTATGCAATGATCTAACACACGCTCTGGCCAGAATTGTATCCCCCTATACAAACACCTGTTGCTACCATGGCTCAATTAGTCTACTCTCTCTACTCTCAAACAGTCTACTCCAGAAAATGAGTCCCCCAGTGCTGTTTTACTAGAAGCATAGGGATAGGCCTGGCTCCACAGAAACAGTGGTGCTGCTGATACAGCCTAGCCACCACCTTAAAGAGAAGGGAAAGTCAAGAACCACACTGGGTCCCTCTACCCTCCTGTTCCAGGGCCCAGCCACTTCCTTACCTAGCAGACTTCTCACTCAGCATTCCAGCTGTCTCATCCTCACGGCCCACCATCAACAATCAAAATGTAGATCCACTAACCTAATACACAAAGGCTTGGTTTCCTGTAACACAGCAGCCTAGGATAGCAAGAGTCTTAAAACAATGCCATTACATAGAATTCCCCTGATTCAGCTCTGTGAGGCCTGGGGAACTCTCAGAATACAGCTTGCTACTTCTGAGAATTCTCAGAGTGGTCTTGCACCTGCTCCCTGAGGCAGTTCTTTGAGGTTTCGTAGATTTCACTTCTCACAGTATTCACAGGTATTATTGCAGCTCACTCGGGAGCCACTTCTTGTCCTGGCTGACTTCCCACTGCAGCCCGATGTCCATTACTGTTGACCATGCCCACGAGAGGCATGGCACTGCAGACCAGAGTGCTGCCTGCAGCTCCCACCCGGCCAGGGCACTAACATACAGCAAGGTGGTTGCCAGCAAAGCCACATTAAGGCAGGCGCTGTGCCCGCCGAGGGAGCTGTCTTCCATCAGTGTCGACTCTGCTACCACACCTTGCCTCTAGGTCTTCAGCTTTCACCTCACCTCACTTCAGCCCCCTCCCTGAGACATACGTCAACACCCTCGGGGGCAATTACAGATTCACCCTGTGCTTCCCCGGAGCTCTGTGCAATGCCTGAAGCATGACTCACTCTGCCTCCAAGGCACCTTCTCACCCTGCTGCCCTGGTTAGACAGGAAAGCAGAGCCTGGCAGCCCATCCTCTGCTCTGCAGACGTGTTCACACATGCTTGGACCCCAGGGAGAGCGCAACTCCGCCTCAGGCTGCAACTCCTGCTGCCAGCGTGAGGTCACGTGTACTTTCCAGACTAGGGATGACCGCCGACTGTGGGCTCAGAACCTCTGGGGAGAGGTTGAGATGGGGCAGAGAGTGGAGGGTGCTGAGGTTTCTTCAGCAGAGCTAAATCATGCAATAAAGTTCAACGTGATGAGGTAGGAAGTCACCAGAAAGTTTCCTAAAGGAGAGGAAGAGAATGTTCAGGGACCACAGCTCAGTTATAGTATTTTTATTCCTCTGCAGTCTCCTCACTGAATTATCCTTCTGATTATCCTTTAAAACCTTCAGTTTCTCAGGATGAATAACCTTGTGTTTGTTGTGTGAAGAGAGTGGCCCTCTGAGAGAAGACTTGTGATGGCCTCCTTTGCAGACGCAGGGGCTTAGAACACTGTGAGCTTCTCTGAGGAAAAAATCTTCAACTTTATAAAATCCATGAAAGGGAAACTGTGTCAGCTCGATTCCTAAGGAGTCCGTTAATTAAAGTTAAGTCCCCACAAACACTGCCAAATGCCAGCCCCAGATTAAACGGCGTGGATAGGCATTAGGCTCTGACCTCCTGTCACTGGCTGGGTACCTGGCAGATTTTAGCTTGTGTGCTGATCCAACAGAAATAAGTATTAACTCACGAGGAAGGCAGATAAAGAGTTCAAGGACAACCATGAGCATTTAAATTGGGGGACTTTTCATCTCTTCGTCTTCTGCTCTTCTTTGCAAAGTTTTCATCTTTTTTTTTTTTTTTTTATCCACCCTTCTATTTCAGTGCTGTCTTCTCATTGGGGGTATGTTTGGTGAATTAAACTGAAATCTGTCTGGTTTGGGGTTTGAGAAGCCACCTCTCTCCCGACTAGCATACCTTCCTCTCTGATTTACAAAGACCCAGTGTGATTCTGTTGCAAAGCTCAGTCTGAGTTTAGAGCTGGGCGCAGAGGCATACAGAGCAGGTAGCCAGTCACTGGCTGCAAGAGTTGGGTACTCACTGGGGAAAAAAATAGTTCTGTCATGAGGGGGACCCCCCCCCCCCTGCCGCCAGCCTGCTGGGAGTGCTTCAAGTGCTCCTTCCGTCCCTCAATCTTCCCCATCAGATTGGCTCAAGCATGAAATTTCAGGGTCTCAGATTTCTCTCCTCACTGTCTTCCAAATTTCTCTTTTAAAAGGTCATCTCCAGTCTCAGCAATGATCATTCATTTCTGCCTTAGTAGAGATCTATTTATCAAGCCACTTTCCCAAGTAAGTGGAGGAAACAGGGCACAGAGCAGTAAAGTTTAAGAAAATGGGGCTTTTATAGGGGAGTTTAATGAATTTAAAAAGAGGCCCATGGCTAGCTGAAATGGAAGAAGAGAGCAAACAAATGGACTGTCCACTATACACATCAGTCCAATTCAGTAGATATTAACCCCCCCACAGTAGGTGCATGTTACTTTTGGATTTTTAAACATGAGAAAGTTGAAGTACAGAGAAGTTAATCATTTGTCCCACTACTGAATGTGGAGCCAAGATTCCAAGTCAGGATGACCTGATCGCTCGGCCATGGTACCTCCTCAAAATACATCACTTAAATTGTTTTTCCAGGGGAGCCGCAGCTGGAAGAGGGACCACCATCCCTTGGCCTGTGAAGGGATGGGTTCAGAGCTCCCTCTACCGAGGTCTGGAACTATTCCCTGCTTGTTAACCTGCTGGTTGAGAAGGAAGTGCTAGAGTCTGGTTGGATATGTCTTAAATCAGATGCCTGCAATAATGAAGATGACTAGCATAATAATGCTATTGTTTATGGAGGGCTTGCTCTGTGCTAAGCGCTTTACAGACACTGTCTCAGAGAGAATGCAAGTAGAGCGAATACCATCGCCGGTCATCAGCATTTGCCCTTTTCCTTGGAATCCAAAAGCCTCATAATCTCAGTGTGTATTCCAGTCAGGAAACCAGCTTACTAATTGATCCAAAAGCCGAATTCATTTTATTTTTCTCTGCCTGGCGAACTCCCTCAGCCATGCTCTCCTGAACCTGATATGAAATCTTAGGGATGTCTCTGGTTTCTAAGGATGCTGAGATGAGAAAAGTTCTCTGGTCACCTTCAAACATTATCGAGTCTGGTCTGGTTGACACAAAGTTCTGTCTGTTCTGATACAGTAGCAAAACTCCTAACTCATTTAAAGTGAAAACTTGTTTTCTCCCCATCACTCCATCCAGGGCTGCTTCCCCGGATCACACCACCAGAGTTCTACCATGTCAGCTCTCCTCCCACCACCAGTTCCTGTTTTGACCTGCCCTGTGCCTAGGCCCCAGAGTAGGGTTTAGAGAGAAGACGTACAGATGTAAATTGGTGTCAGTGCTCTTTGGGCTCGGGCGATATCTGAGGTTGACTTTTATTTGTGTGGGACACTTGGGCCACTTCCTCAGAAAACCCAGCTGCGCCCCGGGGCCCCAGTGCCTTTGAACAGACAGTGCCTCTGTTTAAGCCGTCCGCTTACACCCCTCTGCCTTCGGGCTTCAGAAGCGTGTGCCTCAGAGGTGTACTTGTGCCACTCCAGACTGTCCTTATGGCCAAGCTGGCTCTCCCTATAAGACCCACGCTCGATCCATGGAGAGCGGTCACCTTCACTCCGCAGTCTAATTCACTTCCAAGGACNACACCCCTCTGCCTTCGGGCTTCAGAAGCGTGTGCCTCAGAGGTGTACTTGTGCCACTCCAGACTGTCCTTATGGCCAAGCTGGCTCTCCCTATAAGACCCACGCTCGATCCATGGAGAGCGGTCACCTTCACTCCGCAGTCTAATTCACTTCCAAGGACGCGCACTCATCTTTTCTCTGACAACTCCAGGCCACAGGGTCAAACCTGGGGATGGAGTGTGCCTGACACAAAGTCCGCTGTCTGAGTGGCCCTCTGAAGCTCCTCTCCTTTGGCCTAAGGGTGACATTCTTCCCCTCTCCGTAGCCAGACTTGGGCTGAGAGAGAAATACAGTAGAGACTCCCATAGCACTGCAAACTGCATCCAAAGAAAACATCTGTGAACCCTTGATCAGTTTCACAGAGCTTCTGCCATCTCCTTAACACGCCTGCACGTGGGAAATCACATCCTTGGCACCTCGTGTTTTATTCTTGGATAGTGAGCTCAGTGGAAACTGCAGAGAAGCCTTGGAGGTCCTGTTTTACTCCAGGAAGGGTACATTCGCACTCTCACCCTCCACCACTCACACTTTCTGAGAAAGTCTACGCTTTGTAACGATCAGATCGCCTTGTATCGCCAAGTTCCGGAGTAGCAAGCAGCTCACCCAACCCTGGCTCGCACATCGTGACTGGATATAAACACCCACTTCCTCAGGCTATGAAACTCTTCTAGATTCTTTATGGTCACCCCATCCCCCTCGACAATTTATGGAATGTTATTGTAGTGAGACGGAAACCAATTTCATAACCATTGTAAAGATCCTTTGGAAATGTCTTAAACAATCCTAACAGCTCTGTTAAACTTGTTTTTAAAAACAAAGAGAAAAACTACCCTGTCTTAAAATAGCCCTTGTCTTCAAACTTTTCTAAAAATTATTTCATTTTGGAATATAGTAGATTAACAAACAATGTTGTGATAGTTTCAAGTGAACAGTGAAGGGACTCAGCCATACATATACATGTATCCATTCTCCCCCAAACNTACCCTGTCTTAAAATAGCCCTTGTCTTCAAACTTTTCTAAAAATTATTTCATTTTGGAATATAGTAGATTAACAAACAATGTTGTGATAGTTTCAAGTGAACAGTGAAGGGACTCAGCCATACATATACATGTATCCATTCTCCCCCAAACTCCACTCCCATCCAGGCTGCCACATAACCTTGAGCAGAGTTGCACGTGCTAGATTCTTGTTGGTTATCCATTTTAAATATGGAAGTGTGTACACGTTCACAAACTCCTTACCTGTCCCTTCTCCCATCCTTTCCCCTGTCTCTAAAATTTAAATATGAGTATCAAAAGCATCTGTTTTTCCCTCTTCGATTGTAATGTGAAGCCCACATAATCTGGGAGAAATTTTCTCTGAAAATAGGCATGCAGATAATACTTTAAACAAAATGTATTTTCTATTACCAGTGCTAAATATGTATTAATCCATATCTTAGTGGCTCCTTAGATGATCACAGGCTGAAGAATAATGATCAAATTGAAGCTTGACTTCTTCACGTTCAATCCCAATATATTTAGCCAAATTTTTATATTTAAAAAGGAAAAAAATGCTTTGCAATGTTGGCAGTTGCTCACTGAAATTTCACTGATTCTTCTCATTTATTTCCAATGATTAGTATCAGTCTTAGAATCAATATTATATGCTGTGTGTGTGTGTGTGTATATATACATATTGTTGTACTTTGTTGTATTGTGTAATAATACAATTAAACCTCAATGTGTGTGGTAGATAAAACATGAAGCCAAAGTCCTGGGGACAATGACTCTTTTTTAGAAGAGGACAGGATCTTGATCAGAACCTATTTAAGTCACATTCAGTTCAGTTCAGTCCCTCAGTCGTGTCCGACTCTTTGCGACCCCATGAATCGCAGCACGCCAGGNTTCCAGCTTGTGCTTCTTCCAGCCCAGCGTTTCTCATGATGTACTCTGCATAGAAGTTAAATAAGCAGGGTGACCATATACAGCCTTGATGTACTCATTTTCCTATCTGGAACCAGTCTATTGTTCCATGTCCAGTTCTAACTGTTGCTTCCTGACCTGCATACAGGTTACTGTCAAAGCCCAGGAAAGTTTTTGTTTTTGTTTTTGTTTTTTGCAGTGAGATGCAGTTCACCAGGCTTTAAAATGCTCAAAGGCAGGGAATGGATGCTGTGTAAATAAAAGATTTTAAGGCTCTAGGACTGTTGCTATTTATGGTAAGTGCTTATTTGTATGACGCTTATTTATAGAACATCCTTAATATGAGTTTTACTTTTAGGGGGCATCCTAAGGAGATGACAACCTTCCATCCATGGTTGCACTGAAAAGGCTGCTTTATCTGGAGGCATGAGAGTGCTCTGGTGCCCCATACATACAAACTTTCACCACTCTACCAGACTAGCACGTCACACGACCGAGGCCCCAGCACCAAGGTCCTGTCTTCAGAACCTCTTTCCATCTCTCTGTCATGACCTTCCTTTGATAACATCAAAGGAGTCTTCACTGTTTAAAATATTCTTGTTCATTTGTTATTATCTGCCTCCTCCTCTGATGTTTAAACCCCAAGAAGACAGCAACCTTGACCTCATTTGTGACATATCTGAGGCCTAGAATAACATCGAACACATATTAGATCCCTGACATAGAAGCTCTGACCACTGGTCAGAAGAACCTTGAGCAAGTTACACCATTGCTGTGAGTTTGGGTCTTTATCCTCAGGGCTGGGGAGGTGCTCAAGGTAATTTTTAAAGTTCCTTCTGGCTATTAAAGCACACTATTCTTCAAAATACTGATATCCTTATATAATTTTCCTTTTTCATAAATTCAAATTATTGGTAAAAAATGAGACATATCTTACTGATCATCATTACTGATTTTCAGTTAAAATATGTGTCCTCCATCTAATCTCTCTGGCATCTGGGAATAATTTTAATATATAGTGAATCCCTTCTCTTAGTAGTGTCTTGTTCCTTAAACATGTTAGTGTGAACTGCTGAAATCCTTTTTGTAGATTATCCATTGCCAACCTTGCTACCCATTTCTTATGGTGAAAGGGAAGAGTTATATTCTGTGCTCAAGGAATTCCTGAAGAAACCACAAAGACAAGTTGGGACAAAGCTGTGTAACAGAGAAGATACCCAGACATGTGGCCAGGAGTATGTATAACTGTGAGACAGATAGAGGGACAAGGAAAGTGTCAAAGAAAACAGACCCACAGACCCAAGGAAGAACAGGAGAGAAAGATTTCCTTATGGATGCCTAGAAATGCTGAGGAAAGCCTTAGTTATTTTCAGAAGGGAGATCTCACCCAGCCACGTCTCACTGTCATAACATGGGGGCCTGATGTGGATGCTGGATATAGTAATATTTGGGGTTGATGATGGCAGACACTACAGAGCATGAGGCTCACAGCAAGTCACCGTTCAGTCCTCAAATAACACGCAGAAATTTCTGAAACAGTTTACGTTAAACTATAACCATGAGAAGCAAGTTGGCCTTGCTCAGCACTCAGGGCTCTGGCCTGGTGCGTGAGTCTTTTCATCCTGTAAATCAGGATGTCCAAACACTTGCTTCCAAGCAGCAGAAAACTTCAGGAAACGAGCCAGTTCATTTGAAGTCAGAGTTTTTTTAGGCACCCACTAGGGTTTAGAGCCCATTGATTTGCTAGCTGTAATCAGCTTTCTACTTTCCAGAGATCATCTTTGCTTGAGTTAATCTGCAGATAATCTGGATTTAAAAGTTCCAGCCTCTTAGTAATATGGGTCACCCCCCATCTGTGAGGCAGGTACACTATTAGGCAAACGCAGTTTTCACCATCTTCTCCTCAGCTTTCTAAGAAAGAGTCTTCAGCTGAGTTGCTCAGCTTCCTGGCCTTTGTTTCACGGATGGATTGGTGAGTAAAATGAAGAAAAATACCTAGAGGCCTTACACTGATTTATGTACATTTAGACAAAAGAAAGAAAAAAATAAAAGGCTTGAGTTCTCTGCAAAGGAAAACTTTCAGAAGCAATAGGGGGAGAATGAACAGTCTTAAGAAGCAAAAGCAATGTAAAAAGGCCAGAGGGTCCTGAAGACTTACAGACAGGGTTGGAAGCGATTTGGAGGAGCCGCTGCTGGGCACCGCGGGACTTCATGGAGCTGAACAGGCAAAGAGGTTTTAAGGCAGGTCATTTACATGTTACATGATGCAATCCCCCCCTCAAATGACTTCACTGAGGACTCATGTTATATTTCACATCTGTGGAAAGCAGAAGTTTCTTTAATATATGTTACTGACTTGGATCTTAGAGCAGGACTTGATGGCCACGATTTGGGTGCCGTGAGAAAGGGTGATTAAATGAGATGGTGGCATTGGAGACTCTTCCCTTGAGAATGAAAAGTCACTGAAATGGCTCAAGTCTGTCAAGAGCAGTTAACCCTAACCCACAGGGGCTTAGGATGAGCACACATGACCTCCCCTTGTGCTCCTTCCCTGCTCACCCCCTCAGGACTCCCTGCAGTGACCACTGAGCCCCGCCACCACCTCACACAGCCCCGACCATACCGCTCCCAGGAGGAAATACTCCCAAAACATACAGTTGTTTCTGATGTTGTGATAAACAATGTATATATGGTTATAGGCTCTTGACATACACAGGTTATTTTCAAAGAAAGCAAGCAAATCATTTCTGAATTATGACAGTGATTAAACAATGGATTGGGTCCATTACAGCTGGTCCATTATAGAATCAGTGCCTCTGGACAAGTGTATGAAAAATAAAATCAATGACTTTGGTAATTTAGAAATTTGCCCTTCTTGGAAGCACAACACTAGATTAAACCGTCCTTCAGTGGTCTTGTTCTCCTCTGTCATAAGGGAATGCTACTTCCTTTTCCAGCTTCCTCCCTCCCAGTTCATTTTTATGCTGCAGCCTGCAAGACCTCTGCTAAACAACACATGCTTTGATTATGTTCAGAAAGCTACAATGTCATCAGCTGAATTAAAGCCATGATCCTCTCAGGATTTTAGGCTCTTCTGTACATAGGCCATCTCACCAACAACATCCATCACCTGTACCCACTTCAAGCCTCCAGTCCTGTGTCCATCCAGGCTACCTCTGCTCCTGCTGGTCTGAGCCCCACCCCGACTTCTCCTCCCTCCCCACCCCACCCATGCTTACTAGACCCTTTAAACTCCAGCTCAGACGTTCCCGTCTTTCACGTACCCTTCACTGCTGGCAATACTCCCTGCCATGCCAGTAGCTTCGGTCTTTAAATTCCTTTGAATTTATTACTTGCAGTATTTGCAGGGTTTATTTTTCTTCCTGTATTCTGATCTCCTACTTAGTTATCCTGCACAATTTAGCTCTTTCACATACAAGTACATTGTGAAAGTGTTAGTCACTCAGTCATGTCTGACTCTTTGCAACCCCATGGACTGTAGCCCACTAGGCTCCTCTATCCATGGAATTCTCCAGGCAAGAATACTGGAATGAGTTGCCATTCCCATCTCCAGGGGATCTTCCCCACCCAGAGATCGAACCCACGTCTCCTGCACTGCAGGCAGATTCTTTACCATATGAGCCACCCGGAAAGCCCTAAGTACACTATAGCAGTACTACTTACGATGCCACCATTGTAATGGGTGAGCCTAATATGACAGATCCGCCCATGAGTGGCCATTACACAGCACATTTTGGCAAGGAAGCTCACCCGGTTGGCTGGGTCAGTCCATCTGGCCCCCAGAAACCCATCTGCTTCAGATTCCTGTTTTAATTGCCATGGAAGGGCCCTTTTAATAAGATTATAAAAAAGACAACCAAAAAAAGTTAACTTGAGAAGCAGTAGATTCACATTATGGGATATGGAATAACTCATATGATTAAGCATTGAAATGATGCTTTTAAATTATATAACAAAATGAATCAAAAGGTTTTTTTTGGTAGTATGTATCTGGTAATCCTATATCCCCAATTTATCCCTGTCCCCTCTCCCATTTTGATATCCATGACTGTTTTCTATGTCCGTGAGTCTGTTTATCCTATATTTAATATCTTGTTGTTGTCTAGTCGCTAAGTCATACTCGTCTCTTTGCCACCCTGTGAACTGCAGCATGCCAGGCTTCTCTGTCCTTCACTGTCTCCCTGAGCTTGTTCAAACTCATGTCCCTTGACTCAGTGATGCCATCCAAATATCCCATCCTTTGTCACCCCTTCCCCTCTTGCCCTCAATCTTTCCCAGCATCAGGGTCTTTTCCAAGTAGCTCTTCACATCAGGTGGCCAAAGTATAGGAGCTTCAGCTTCAGGACCAGTCCTTCCAATGAATATTCATGGTTGATTTCCTTTAGCATTGACTGGTTTGATCTCCTTACTGTCCAAGGGACTCTCTAGTCCTCTCCAGCACTACCGTTCAAAAATACCAGTTCTTCAGTGCTCAGCATTCTTTGTTGTCCATCTCTCACAACCATACAAGACTACTGAGAAAACCATAGTTTTGATTATATAGATCTTGTATTCAAAGTGATCCCTCTGCTTTTTAATATCCTGTCTAGGTTTGTCATAGCTATTCTGCCAAGGAGCAAGCGTCTTTTAATTTCATGGCTGCAGTACCCGTCCAAGTTAATTTTGGAGCTTAAGAAAATGAAATCTAACACTGTTTTCACATTTTCCCCATCTATTTGCCATGAAGTTATTGGACTGGATGCCACGATCTTCATTTTTTGTAAGTTTTAAACCTACTTTTTCCCTCTCCTCTTTCACCTTCATCAAGAGGCACTTTAGTTCTTCTTCACTTTCTGTCATTAAAGTGGTATCGTCTGCATATCTGAGGCTGTTGATATTTCTTCCAGCAATGCTTTCCCTTGGGATTGGAGTGAAAACTGACCTTTTCCACTCCTGTGGCCACTGCTGAGATTTCCAAATTTCCTGGCATAATGAGTGCAGTACTTTCACAGCATCATCTTTTAGGATTTGAAATAGCTTAGCTGGAATTCTATCATCTCCACTAGTTTTCTTTGTAGTGATGCTTCCTAAGGCCCACTTGACTTCCCATTCCAGGATGTCTGGCTCTAGGTGAGTGATCACACCATCGTGGTTATCTGGGTCATGAAGATCTTTTTTGTACAGTTCTTCTATGTATTCTTGCCACCTTTTCTTAATTTCTTCTCTTAGGTCCTTGCTGTTTCTGTCCTTTACTGTGTTCATCTTTGCATGAAATGTTCCCTTTGTAGCTCCAATTTTCTTGAATAGATTGCTATTCTTTCCCATTTTATTGTTTTCCTCTGTGTGTTTGCGTTGTTCACTTAAGTAGTCTGTCTNTTTTCTTAATTTCTTCTCTTAGGTCCTTGCTGTTTCTGTCCTTTACTGTGTTCATCTTTGCATGAAATGTTCCCTTTGTAGCTCCAATTTTCTTGAATAGATTGCTATTCTTTCCCATTTTATTGTTTTCCTCTGTGTGTTTGCGTTGTTCACTTAAGTAGTCTGTCTTCTCTCTCCTTGCTATTCTTTGGAACTCTGCATTCAGGTGGGTAAATCTTTCCTTTCTGCTTTGCATTTCGCTTCTCTTCTTTTCTCAGCTATTCATAAGGCCTTCTCAGACAACCACTTTGCCTTCTTGCATTCCTTTTTCTTGGGGACAATTTTGGTCACCATCTCCTGTACAATGTTACGAACCTCTATCCATAGTTCTTCAGGCACTCTGTCTACCAGATCTAGTCCCTTGGATCTATTATTCATCACCACCACTGTATAATCATAAGTGATTTGATTTAGGTCATAGCTGAATGGGCTAGGTTTTCCCTACTTTCTTCATTTGAGACTGAATTTTGCAATAAGGAGTGATGATCTAAACCACAGTCAGCTCCAGGTCTTGTTTTTGCTGACTGTATAGAACTTCTCCATCTTCGTTTGTAAAGAATGTAATCAATCTGATTTTGGTACTGACCATCTGGTGATGTCTGTATGTAGAGACATCTCTTGTGTTGGAAGAGAGTGTTTGCTATGACCAGTGCCTTCTCTTGGCAAAACTCTGTTAGCCTTTGCCCTGCTTCATTTTGTTACTCCAAGGCCAAACTTACCTGTTCATCCAAGTATCTCTTGACTTCCCACTTTTGCCTTCCAGTCCCCTATTGATGAAAAGAACATCTTTTTTTGGTGTTCTAGGAGGTCTTGTAGGTCTTCATAAAACCATTCAACTTCAGCTTCTTCAGCATTACTGGTTGGGGCATAGACTTGGATTACTGTGAGGCTGAATGGTTTGCCTTGGAAATGAACTGAGATCATTCTGTCATTTTTGAGATTACACCCACATACTGCATTTCAGACTCTCTTGTTGACTATAAAGCCAACTCTATTTCTTCTAAGGGATTCTTGCCCACAGTAGTAGATATAATGGTCATCTGAATTAAATTCGCCCATTCCATTCCATTTTAGTCCGCTGATCCCTAAAATGTCAATGTTCACTCTTGCCATATCCTGTTTGACCACATGCAATTTACCTTGATTCATGGACTTAACTTTCCAGGTTCCTAAGCAGTATTGTTCTTTATAGCACTGGACTTTATTTTCACCACCAGAAACAATCACAACTGGGCATCATTTCTGCTTTGGCTCAGACTCTTCATTCTTTATACATCTATTTCTCCACTCTTCCCCAGTAGTATATTGGACATCTACCAACCTGGGTGGTTCATCTTTCAGTATCATGTCTTTTTGCCTTTTCATACTGTAACAAACTATAAATATATATCTTGTAACAAACTATAAATGGAAAGGAATAGAAAAATATAGATACATACATATATGTGTGTAACTGAATTCCTATGCTGGATACCTGAAATGATCACAATATTGTAAATCAAATATACTTCAATAAAAAAATGGTTTATTCTTTGGGACATCTTTAGACCTTATACATACCCCAAAGAATGATTGGTGGTCAGATAAATTGACTAATACTGGCTTAAGCAAACAGGTTTCCCTACTCTATTTAGCATTTCTGAAAGTCTCCTAATGTTTGCACTGGGAATTTCCTTGAGTGGATTAGTGGATTCTGTATTCCACACATGAGTCGACCCCAGGACCATTTTTCAATGGAGCAATTTCTAAGGAGCATATTCCAAGAAACTCATTCTGTCTGAAACTGATGTGGCTCAGGTTTTAACTTTGGTAATTTAGAAATTAGCCCTTTGGGACTAAGGGAACTTTGCTGTTCCCTTCCAAAGCCCTCCTCACCTGGCCCTTGCTTGAGCGTTTGGCGAGGGTGGCTGAAGGAAAGTTTTATCTGCTGTCCCTGACTACGTGTTTTGTTTCCTTGTCTGGTCGTATGGAGTGCCCTGTTCTGTTCTTTGTGTTGAGCCACATCACACATCACAGATAATTCTCAGTCCCTGTCTCCATTTGCTCAGTTGGAATTCCAGTCCAGAGAGGCAGCCACGAGGACTGATCAGCACCATGAACTCTGGACCACTTACCAGTTGTGTAAACCAGGGACATTTCTTAATCTCTCAGTGCTCTTCATCTATAAAGCAGGCATGATTATGGAACTGATTATGGGACACACTTCTCAAGATTTTGTGAGAGGTTCCTATAGGGAGAGTGTTATACAGAATCTGGCCTCTACTAGTGCTGTTGGTATTAATATTAATTTACAGTATGGTCCTCAAGGAATCCATTTCTCTAACTATAGCTATTGCTATTATGAGGATCCATGTAAATCTGAAAACGTCCAGAATCTGACTCATGACTTGAAAACCACTAGCTGTACTTGCCTGAGAAAAGTCTTCCATCTGTTCTTTGGTGGGAAAAAGAAAGAAGAGAAATTGAATGAATTAACTGCTGCTGGTGGGAAGAAAACAGCTTCTGGGCTGAGAGTTATCTCAGAGTTATTCCCTATGACTGTGTTTCAGAGGTCAGCAAACTTCTGTGCAGGGCCTGCTTGTAAATATTTCAGGCTGTGTGTGATAGTTCTCTGTGCTAATCACTCAACCCTGCCCTGGCAGTGTGAGAGCAGCCACGGACAATGTGTAAGCCAAAGGGCATGACTGTAGTCTAATAAGACCTGATGTGTAACGTCAGGAAGCTGGCTAGATTTTGCCTGCAGGCCTTGTCTGGGGACCTCTGCTCTGCTGTTATCAACCCTGAATTTCCCAGGGATGGGATGTTTCCAGGATGGCTCTGTCCACCAAATATGAGTAGGAAAGCTGACCCTTCTGGGAACCAGTAGAGGTGAGAGAAGCCAGTCCAAGAGAAAGCCTTTGGCAAATAGCACTGAAAGAACTTCAGGGGAAAATAGCACAGTCTGGTGACACTGTAGACGTCTGGATCAACTTTGCTGAAGCCTGCCTTACTGTGGGACTTTATGGTTACATAAGCCAGTAAATCCCCCTTACTGTTTAAGCCAAGTAGATTCAGGTTTTCTTGTCACATGCCAACCAAAGTCTCCTAGCGCTCCACCATGATTACAGCTATATTAAATAAATCAATGAACACTTTATGGTGGATGTGCCTGGTGTTCAATTTGTGTCTTATATCTGGTAAAAACTTTTGCTGACTTACTCAGAAAAGGAAATTTAACAACCAAAACCCATTCCAAAAGGAATATACAGCCATTCATCTAAACATTTCTAGGGCACTTTCATCATTTCTAAAGTGCTTGGGGACATTATCTTTCAAGTATCTATTATTCCTATTTTATTTAGAAAGCTCTCTTGTATTTTGGTTATATTGCTTCTGGCTCTTCTGTTATTCTACACAATAAAAACAAGCAAATTCACCCATCAATCTATAACCCCTCAAAATTCCAACTCTAGTGGAAAAGGACTCTAAGTATAAATAAGAGAGGTGCTTGTACTGCCTTCATAAATCAGCTGCTCATAAGATTTCTTTAATGCCTCAGAGACGGTCCTAAACCTAACGCTGTAGGAAGCTGTAATGACAGTTTTCTCTCTTGTCTATAGCAGACAGGGTGGTGCCAGGCACTCAGCAAAGTGCCTAGGAATGTTGTCCAAGTCCACCTAGAGACCTGAGATCTTGAACACAAGAAATGGTAAAGATCTTACAACATTTACCCCCAAGATAGGGACCATGCCTGGGACATCACTGAGTGAAGGACAGGAACTCACAACAGCACTGTCCCTCCTCATTCACACACACTACACGTACCCTCAGACACAGCCCCTGTGCTCCCAGGACTTGACTGTCTTTCTGATCACCTCTGGAGATTTTGTGATAAAACAGTCGGAGGCAAGATTGTGTACTTACCTTGGACAGCAGTTCCCACTCTGGACAAATGACAGTACCCATCAGACCCAGGATTCTGTATGGACATTAGGAATGGGTCATTGATTTCGTGCATATGAGTCAGTCTTCTACAGTAACTTGCTGTAACAAGTTACCATAAACTTTTTAGCCGGAAACAACATGTTTTTTAATCCTATAGTTCTTTAATTATATTTATTTTTTTTTTTACTGAAATATAGTTAACTTACAATATCATTTAAGTTTCCAGTGTACCAGCACAGAGATTCTTTTCCCTTATAAGCTATTACAAAATATTGAGTCCAGTTCCCTGTGCTACAGAGTAGGTCCTCATTAGTTATCTATTTAATGCATAATAGTGCCCCGCTGTGCTAAATCACTTCAGTCATGTCCGCTTCTTTGTGACCTTATGGACGGTAGCCCTCCAGGCTCCTCTGTCCATGGGTTTTTCCAGGCAAGAATACTGGAGTGGGTTGCCGTGACCTCCTCCAGCATATCTTCCCCACCCAGGATCAAACCCATGACTCATGTTTCCTGCATTGGCAGGCGAGTGTGTAAATGTTAATCCCAACATCATCATTTGTCCTTCTCCCCACCTTGGTTCCACTTTAATACCCGTAACTTTGTTTTCTGTGTCCATGAGTTTCTTTTTGTGTTGGAAAGAAGTCAATTTATGTCATTTAAAAAAAATTCACATGTAAGCAATAACATTTTATATGTCTTTGTCTGGCTTGCGTCATATAGTATAATAATCTCTAATGTTTCATCCATAATTGCTGCAAATGGCATTATTTCATTCTTTTTTAAGGATGAGTAATATTCCACTGTGTATATGTACCACATCTTTATCCATTCCACTGTCAATGGACATTTAATTTACTTCCATGTTTTTAGTCAGTTCAGTTGATCAGTCGTGTCTGACTCTTTGTGACCCCATGGACTGCAGCACACCAGGCCTCCCTGTCCATCACCAACTCCCAGAGTTTTTTCTATTGAGTCGGTGATGCCATCCAACCATCTCCTCCTCTGTCGTCCCCTTCTCTTCCTGCCTTCAATCTTTCCTAGCATCAGGATCTTCTCAAATAAATGAGTTCTTCACATCAGGTGGCCAAAGTATTGGAGTTTCAGCTTCAGCATCAGTCTTTCCAATGAATATTCAGGACTGATTTCCTTTAGGATGGACTGTTTGGATCTCCTTGCAGTCCAAGGGACTCTCAGGAGTTTTCTCCAACACCACAGTTCAAAAGCATCAGTTCTTCAACATTCGGCTTTCTTTATAGTCCAATTCTCACATCCATACATGACCACTGGAAAAATCATAGCTTTGACTATATGGACCTGTGTTGGCAAAGTAATGTCTCTGCTTTTTAATATGCTGTCTGGATTGGTCATAACTTTTCTTCCAAGGAACAAGCGTCTTTTAATTTCACGGCTGCAGTCACCATATGCAGTGATCTTGGAGCCCTGAAAAATAAAGTCTGCCACTGTTTCTATTGTTTCCCCATCTATTTGCCATGAGGTGATGGGACCATATGCCATGCTCTTAGTTTTCTGAATATTGAGTTTTAAGTCAGCTTTTTCACTCTCCTCTTTCACTTTTAAGAGACTCTTTAGTTCTTCTTCGCTTTCTGCCATAAGGGTGGTGTCATCTGCGTATCTGAGGTTATTGATATTTTTCCTGGCAATCTTGATTCCAGCTTGTGCTTCATCCAGCCCAGCATTTCTCATGATGTACTCTGCATATAAGTTAAATAAGCAGGGTGACAATATACAGCCTTGATGTACTGCTTTCTTGTTTTGGAACCAGTCTGTTGTTCCATGTCCAGTTCTAACTGTTGCTTCTTGACCTACACACAGATTTCTTAGGAGGCAGGTCAGGTGGTCTGGTATTCCCATCTCTTGAAGAATTTTCTACAGTTTGCTGTGATCCACACAATCAAAGGCTTTGGCAAAGTCAATAAAGAAGAAATAGATGTTTTTCTGGAACTCTCTTGCTTTTTCGAAGATCCAGCGGATGTTGGCAATTTTACTTCTGGTTCCTCTGTCTTTTCTAAATCCAGCTTGAATATCTGAAAGTTCACAGTTCACATAACATTGAAGCTTGGCTTGGAGAATTTTGAACATTACTTTGCTAGCATGTGTGATGAGTGCAATTGTGCAGTAGTTTGAGCATTCTTTGGCGTTGCCTTTCTTTGGGACTGGGATGAAAACTGAGCTTTCCCAGTCCTGTGGCCACTGCTGAGTTTTCCAAATTTGCTGGTATATTGAGTGCAGCACTTTTACAGCATCATTTTTTAGGATTTGAAATAGCTCAACTGGAATTTCATCACCTCCACTGCTGCTGCTAAGTCACTTCAGTTGTGTCTGACTCTGTGTGACCCCATAGATGGCAGCCCACCAGGCTCCCCCGTCCCTGGGATTCTCTAGGCAAGAACACTGGAGTGGGTTGCCATTTCCTTCTCCAGTGCATGAAAGTGAGAAGCGAAAGGGAAGTCACTCAGTCGTATCCAACTCTTAGCGACCCCATGGACTGCAGCCTACCAGGCTCCTCCATCCATAGCATTTTCCAGGCAAGAGTATTGGCGTGGGGTGCCATTGCCTTCTCCACTAGCTTTGTTCATAGTGATGCTTCCTAATGCCCACTTGATTTCACATTCCAGGATGTCTGGTTCTAGTTGAGTGATCACACCATCGTGATTGGGTCGTGAAGATCTTTTTTGTATAGTTCTGTGTATTCTTGCCACCTTTCCTTAATCTCTTCTGCTTCTGTTAGGTCCATACCATTTCTGTCCTTTATTGTGCCCATCTTTGCATGAAAAGTTCCCTTGGTATCTCTAATTTTCTTGAAGAGATCTCTAGTCTTTCCCACTCTATTGTTTTCCTCTATTTCTTTGCATTGATCACCGAGGAAGGCTTTCTTGCCTCTCCTTGCTATTCTTTGGAACTCTGCATTCAAATGGGTATATCTTTCCTTTTCTCCTTTGCCTTTCACTTCTCTTCATAGCTATTTGTAAGCCCTCCTCAGAAAACCATTTTGCCTTTTTGCATTTCTTTTTCTTGGGGATGGCCTCGAACCCTCCTGTACAGTGTCACAAACCTCCGTCCATAGTTCTGCAAGCACTCTATCATATCAAATCCCTTGAATCTATTTGTCACTTCCACTCTATAATTGTAAAGGATTTGAGTTAGGTCATACATGAATGGTCTAGTGGTTTTAGCTATTACAAAATAATGCTGCAATGAGTACTGGGGTGCACAGATTTTTTCGAGTTATGGTTTGCTCTGGATGTATGCCCAGGAATGGGATTACAGGATCAAATGCTGGCTCCATTTTTAGTTTTTTAAGGGATCGCCATGCTGTTCTCTGTAGTGGCTGTATCTACTGGCATTTCCACCAACAGTGCAGCGAAGTTCCCTTTTCTGAACGCTCTCTTCAGCATTTATTATTTGTAGACTTTTTGATGATGACCATTCTGACTGACGTGAGGTGATACCTCATTGTAGGTTTGATATACATTTCTCTGATAAGCAGTGACGTTGAGCATCTTTTCATATGCCTGTTGGCCATCTGTCTTCTATGGAGAAACACCTGTTTACATGTTCTGCCTTTTTTTTTTTTTTTTTTTTTGATTGTTTGTTTTTCTGATTTTGAGCTTCATGAGCTGTTTATATTTGGAGATTAAGTCCTTGTCAGTATCTTCATTTGAAAATATTTTCTCCCATTATGTGGGTTGTCTTTTCGCTTTGTTTATGGTTTCCTTTGTTATGCAAAAGCTTTTAAGTTTAATTAGGTTTCATCATTTTATTTTGTCTTTATTTTCGTTATTCTAGGAGGCGAATCCAAAAATAAAAATGCTGCAATTTATATCAGTGTTCTGTGTATGTTTTCCTGAGTTTTATAGTATCTGACCTTCCATTTAGGTCTTTAATCCAGTTTGAGTTTATTTTTTTGTATGTTGTTATAGGATGTTCTAATTTTTTATTTGTCTGTATGGAACTCTCCACTTTTCTCCCATTCCATAGGCTGTCTTTGAATTTTGTTTATGGTTTCCTTTGCTGTGCAAAAGCTTTTAAGTTTAATTAGGTCCCATGTGTTTATTTTTGTTGTTATTTTCATTACTGTAGGAGACAGATCCAAAAAGATATTGTTGTGATTTATGTCAAAGAGTGTCTTAGCTATGTTTTCCTCTAGGAGTTTCATAGTACTCCTCTTACAGTTCTTTAAAGCAGAAGTCTGACAAGGATCAAAATGGGCTGAAAACAAAATGTCAGCAGGGCTACAATTTTTTAAAGGCTCTAGGAAAGAGTTTTCCATCTTTTTCAGCAGCTAGAGCCTGCCCATAGCTTGGCTCACAGGTTCCTTAATTGTCTAAAACCACCAGTGAAGAACTGAGTCATTCTCATGGTGAATCCCTCCAATTTATTTTCCGTCTCCCTCTTCCACATTTAAAGACCCTTGCGATTATATTGGGCCATCTAGACAATCCCAGAGAACCTTCCCATTTCAAGGTCAGATGATTAACAACCTTCGTTCCATCTGCAGCCTTAGTTTTTCCCTTTGACGTATGGCAACACTGATGGCTCAACTGGTAAAGAATCTGCCTGCAAAGCAGGAGACCCAAGTCCAGTCCCTGGGTTGGGAAGATTACCTGGAGAAGGGAACGGCTACCCACTCCAGTATTCTTACCTGGGAAATCCCATGGACAGAGGAGCCTGGTGGGCTATAGTCCATGGGGCTGCAAAGAGTTGAACGCGACTGAGTGGCTAAGCACAATATAGTCATAGGTTCCAGGGATTAGAACAGGAACATCTTTGGGGGCGGATTGTTCTGCCTGCCACAAGGAAGAATGAGGAAAAACAGACAAAGTCTATTGAGTGAGAGATAATGCTGAGAGCAACAAAGAAAAGTAAAGCAAGGGAGGGGGTGGGTTATGCAGACCTGTGTGTCCTTTTACACAGGTGGGTCAGAGACAGTCTCCTGATTAGGAGACATCTGAATAAAGATCTCCAAGAGATAAGGGAGCAAGGCATGAAAATATCTGGGGAGAACCTTCCCACCAACAGGAACAATTAGCGTCAAGGTGGGAGCAGGCTGGAGGTGTCTGAGGCATAAGAGGGACAGTCCCCCTGTAGCTGAAGCTGCCTGAGGTGGGGACAGAATGAGAGGAGGCAAGACAGACAGGGGATTGTGAGCATCACGTCTGGCTTTGTAGGCAATGAAAGGACTTCAGATTTGACTCAGTGTGAAAGGAGAGGCTTTTTTTCTTCAGTGGTTTCGATCATTTTTCAGTTTATAGAGGAATTTCCATGATAAACCCAGAAAGTTCTCAATTACTTTTTGCTCAGTCTCCCTTCGTGTAAACATCTTGTATAACCAGGGCATATTGATCAAAACTAACAATCAACATTAGTCTGAGACCATGAACTACACTTCAGACTTAACCTGTTTCTCTATTAATGTCCCTTTCCTGTCTCAGGATCCAGTCCAGGATACCATGCTGAGCTCTCCTCCAAACTGTGACAGCTTCCTCTTGTTTTTTACGACTTCGACCCTCTTGATGAATACTGGCCAGATATTTGTAAAGCGTCCCTTGATTTTGGTTTGTCTGATGTTTTTTAATGACTAGGGTTATGGGTTTGAAAGAAGAAGCCAACAGAAAGGAAGTGTCTTTCTCATCACATATTGTGAGGAACATGATGTTACCATGCTTTACCGGATTGTTAACTTTGATCACTTGATGAAAGTGATACCTGCCAAGTTTCTGCGCTGCAAAGTTAGTATTTTCCCCTTTCCATAAGTTCATTAGAAATGAGTCCAAAGTCCAGTCCACAGTTCCACATTCTGGAATGAACAGTAACAAAGAATTTGTGGGAAGTATGTTAAAACCACCACAATTACGGGCACTCTCATTTTATTGTGCTTCACAGATCCTGTGCTTTTTAACAAATCAAAGATTTGGGCAATCCTGAATCGGGCAAAATCTGTGGGTGCCATTTTTCCAACAACATTTGCTCACTTGTATCTCTGTCGCATTTTGATAGCTTTGACAATATATCAATCATGTTTATCATTACTATATGATGGTGATCTATGATTAGTGACCTTTGATGTGACTACTGTAACTTTGGGGGGCCCCAGAAAGCACACCCATAGAAAACAACAAAATTAATTGGTAAATAACTGTGTGTCTTCTGACTGCTCCCTTGACCAGCCATACTCCATCTCTCTTCCTCTCCATGGTCCTTCCTATGCCCTGAGACACAAAAATATTGAAATTAGGCCAGTTAATAACCATACGATGGCCTCTAAATGTTCAAGTGAAAGGAAGAGATCATCAATATAACCAAAAAATTGTCCTGTTTTAAGAAATTGCTGCAGGTATCCCCTCCCTGGCCTTCAGCAACCGCCGCCGTGATCAGTCAGCAGCCATCAAGACTGAGGCAAGACCCTCCACCAGCATAAAAGATTATGATGAGCCGAAGGCTCAGATGATGGCTACCATTTTTTTTTTCAGCAATAAAGCATTTAAAGTTAAGGTATATACATTTTTTAGATGCAATGTTAATGCACACTTAATAGACTACAGCATAATGTAAACTAATTTGTATTTCTCATATGGTTATTTATTTTACTTCTTGACTGTGCTGGGTCTTCGCTGCTTTTGTACAGGCTTTCTCTAGTTGCAGCAAGCAGGGGCTATTCTTCATCGCAGTGCACCAGGCTTCTCACTGCAGTGGCTTCTCTTGTTGCAGAGCAGGGGCTCGAGGTGCCCAGGCTTCCACAGTTGAAACACACAGGCTTGGTAGCCGCAGATCTCCGCCTCGAGGGTGTGGGCTCAGTAGTTGTGATGCATAGGCTTAAACGTCCATGGCATGTGGGGTCTTCCAAGACAAGGGATTGAACCCATGACCCATTGGCAGGTGGATTCGTATCCACTGCGCCACCAGGGAAGTCCTAAACTGAATTTTGTATGTATGTGTTAACCAAAAGATTTGTGTGCCTTGATTTTTTTGGAATATTCGCTTTATTTTGCAGTAGTCTGGAACCAAACCCAGACAACTTCCTGGTATGCCTACAGTTAATATTTTGGAGGAGGTACTTCAAAGAATGAAAATATCCTGCTTCTCTCAAAATTTTGCCTACTAATAATAGCATCCATCAGTAAATCTTGACTGTAACAGGTGATGCTTTAATGGTGATTTCCTATTTCCTTAATTCCTTCTGTGTTTAATATTTGGAATTCTTCTATAAAGAATTCTGTGCCTTTTCCGTTATTTGGTTATTCACTTATTTATATGAGTATAGACGCATGGACAATCATTTTATTCTTTGGATTATAAGCCATTACTATCAGTATTTATCTTGCTCCCCCCATAGCTCTGGCTTTGGACATTGGAACTTCTTTCACATTGGCGTCTATGTCCATTCGACATGCCCTGTTTTTTACTTTGTTTTGTGTTTCGCATATCCTCATCTCCTGACACTTAGATGCTCCAGGCTCATCTTGTATTTTTCCTGTCTCCACCCTGAAATCAGCCATTTCTCTGGGTAGTCCTGGTTTCTTTTGTTAGAGTATGGTATTAAGAAACAAAAATCTGGATGCAGTTTTGTTATGGAGACATTTTGGGAGAAGGAAGATACCTATGACTTTATGTTTTTGAAGGATCAGTCTTATGGCTGGGCTCAAAATAGCTCCGTGGAGGTGGTGGTTGCATTGATCCAGACTCCTTGACAGTCATCTAGAAAAGTTGTAGAGTGAAGTAATCCCATCCCCCAGGGCCCCTTCTATGACTCCACACACAACCCACAGCTATTCTTCACTTATGAAGCTTTTATTGAGCCCCACTGTTCCCCAGGCATAGTGCATCATCTGTTGATGACACTGTGATAAGAAAGAGCATTCCTCTTCCTTGGGGCATTCACAGTCTGGTATAGTAGGTGCAGCCCTATGATAAGTGGGAAAGTAAAGATCTGTAAAAGGTGAAGTGTTAGCATGAAAGAGGGACTCGCTTTTTATCAGAAGAGAATCACAGAAAGTAGCACACAAGATGAAGAGTGTCGTTCTGGAGTCAGATTTGCAAGGTTGGAATTGGGGTTCCCTGTTATTAGCTGTTGACTCTGAATCTTTGAGCCCCATCTTCCTTATGTGGAGGGCTTGACAGCACCCACTTGTGGAAGAGACCATGATGTATCCTTCATGCAGTTTCACCTTCACTCTGCATTTCTTGGTTCCCCTACAGTTAGGAGGGACCATATATCAGACCTGTGGATGATGGGGGTGGGGGAGGTGATCATATACCACTCAGTGGCCTCCCTAAAACATTCTTGTGACCCTCCACATCCTCTCTGCCTTCCACTCTAAAACTCCAGGATGGGGAAGGTACATCATGTAAAGGGTGGAGAAGCCAGTGCTTGAAGCTTAAAGGTGAGCCCCAGGAGATGCTGCCAGGTGAGAACACATGCTCCAGACTCTGCATGAAAGTAAGAAACAAACTCTTAGCACAATACTGGGATGGCTTATTGCAACCACCAGCCTAGCCTGATGAACACAGCACCTCAGAGGTGGCTGGAACGCCTCCAGCAAGATAGAAAGCACATGATAAACCCTCAGTAACTGATAGCCATTACTAGTATTATGGTGGCTCAGACAGTAAAGGATCTGCCTGCAATGTGGGAGACCCAGGTTCAATCCCTGAGTCAGGAAGATGCCCTGGAGAAGGAAATGGCTACCCACTCCAGTATTCTTGCCTGGTGAATTCCATGGACAGAGGAGCCTGGTAGGCTACAGTCCATGGCGTTGCAAAGAGTCAGACACGACTGAGCAACACACACACACACACACACACACATTANGAGTCAGGAAGATGCCCTGGAGAAGGAAATGGCTACCCACTCCAGTATTCTTGCCTGGTGAATTCCATGGACAGAGGAGCCTGGTAGGCTACAGTCCATGGCGTTGCAAAGAGTCAGACACGACTGAGCAACACACACACACACACACACACACATTATATGCCATAGATAAGGGGTCACACCATAGGGTCTGCTAAGTGGATGGAAGATGACTGGAGTCGAAATTTGAACAGAGGGTGAACACTGACAGGTCGAGAAAGGAAAGGAGGTTGGTGAGAATATAAAAAAAAGAGGGAGGGGAAAGGACTGACATGAGATGAGAGGAAGGAAGACCTGTCCAAACTCGGGACAGAGCCACTGCTGGGAGGTGCCCCGGCCCCCAGGGCCCGGCTCCGCCACGCACAGGCAGGAGCCCACCCCTGCGCCCACCCTGCTGACGGCAGCTGGGAGCTCAGTGCCATTTCCTCAGCTGCTCCACATCCAGGTGGAGAGACCAGAGGCCTGGCTTTTTCATTTGTCTCAACCTAACGACAAGATCCTTCCTGGACACTTGTTTTTACTATCTGAAGTGTGTTTCTTTTATCACCTTCCCGTCACAGGAAGAGTCCTAATGGAGTTCGAATAGCAGAGGGAACAGAGAACTCCACAGAGGGCAGGCCAACCAAACAAAGGACAGAGGAGCCTTTGTCTCTCCAGATTGTCAGGGAACAAAGAAAGGACAAATGAGCAGAACGGGGCTAGAAACGCTGAGACGCTTTTCTTTAAGGTCCCCACTGAAATATGCAGACATTTGCCCAGGCTTAGGGGTGCAACCTGTGGGCCAGCAAAACCTGTTGTCTGCGCAGCTTGTCTGGCCAACTTGGAGACAGCCTCCCTGGACCTTCCCGCACTGTGGTCAAACCAGCCGAGTGGCCACCGAGCACAGGAGAGTCCTGATGCTCAAAAGGACCCTATTTTCCTCCCTGCTTATACTTGCCAACGTTCACTCATCCAAAAAAACTCATTGTTCTGGGGGCCCTGGAAATGTTGTTGAGCTTTGGGGATGGTTAAGTCAGAGCTTTCACTTATGACACCTGAAGGAACCATGCAGACAACTATAAAATTGACACCAAGCTGACAGGACCAAGTCAACCTCATTTTAATAGAAATCTTCAACAACAAAAAAACTACACATCAGAAAAAATATAGCTGTTGGTATTTCCTGGTGAAAGGACCACCCGTGCCTGACAAACAGGAAACAACTAAAAGGAAACCAGATTCACAGAAAGAAGATTTGGATGCGTGTGAAATTTAGGAAACCTTTACAGTGAGCTGTTTAGGTTCCTGCCCACCAAATTCTTCCTCTGTCAGTCTGCCCCTCCCACCTCCTTGCCCCCGTGTCTTTCCAGACTGACAGTCTACCAGGGAGCATTTGGAAGCAATGCTTCTTGCTGAAGGACCCGCTTTAACCAAGCCCCAGCTGCAGGTCAGCCTTTTAAAGGAGCCCCGTGTGTATAGATTAAAGCGTATTAGCCATCGTGCCCTTTTCCTGGAAAGGAAATCACATCTACTTATGTATATCTGAAAATCAAAACCTTCTTGTCTGTGTCGTACTCGTGACTATGCCAAAACAAAACCTAGGCTGGCCTGGCTTGAAGGAGGGCTGAGCACACAAAGAGATCTATTCACGCCTTTCGACTTCAAGAGAATAATACAGTCCAGCTAAGGTCAACAAAATGATCATAGCCAGATTTCAAAGGTTAGATTTTAAAGGTACAGTTCACAACTGCTTCTAAGAAAAAGAAAACTTTTTTTCCTTCTGTAAGAGAGACACTCAGAGATAAGACACAAGCATAGGAGGAACCGTCTGATGGCTGGTGGTCACGTCTCTTTAAGAAATGCCGTTGGTGTTATATAGTGAACTGGCTGTAAAGTCTAATTTTTAAAGAGCACCCTATACTATGGTATTTACTCACAGGATGCACTGTAGGAAACGGCCTGAAATGTCCACAAATATCACAATTTAAAGACACAAGTTTCTCCCATGTCTTAGCAGGTAGAATCTGCAGGGAAGTTTTTCTTCCTTCCTTTCTTCTTTCTTCCTTTTTTCTTTCCTCTCTCTCCCTATTTTTTCCTCCTTCCTACTTGCTTTTGTTTTTATCTTCCCTTTTTGATAAAAAGAAAAAAAAAACAGGAAGGAGAAAGTAATATTTATTGAGCACTTCTTTGATACAAATGTTTCCATGTATATTCAATGAACAGCAGGATGCAGTCCCTTGGCTTAAACTGAGGTCTTGCTTCCTGTGAGTTCACTTCAGTGGACATTTTTTTTGTTTTGTTTTGTAAAAGCAATTCATTAAGTGCACCATTTTCAGATGCCAAAATCTCATCAATGGCTTATGTCTAATCTTTGAAATTGCTGCTCTCCCCTGTGATTTGCAGAGCGTACCTTTTCTGCTTTTTTTTTTTCCTTTTCTGCTTTTTATATAAAGACACACAACACAAATATACACAGATACGCACAAACACATGTTCCTTTGCTTTATTCCATAATCTGTATGCTGTTTTCTTGGCTGTGAGTTCTGTCTCCCTCGTAGGACTTAATCAGCCTCTGGGAAGAACGTGTGGCATAAGCAGCCTTGACGAAAGAAGCCTGTCTGTCCTTCTGAATAACATTCTCTGACTTTCCCCAGCCTTCCCTTCCTCTGCCCGTACTTTGCCTCACCCTCAGTCAGCTTCCCCTGGCTCAGCACCTACAAACCCACGTGCTCCATCGTACATGGGGTGGAGCCAAGCATGGAAGGAAGGATCTCTGATCCTCTGTAATTTTCCAGAGAAATAGCTAGTATTCCTTCAGAGTAGACATCTATGGAATGAGACAGTTACTCACATGGAAACAGGTTGTTTATTTAAAGAATTATGCGGAATCATGAGAGATGAATAGACAGTGTCCCTTGTAGGCACCCACGTTCACTTGCCTCCCCTGCCTCCACTCGGCCGTGCCACTGCACACCTTCCTGAGCTGCCTCCCTGCAGGTGAGGTCTGAGACCACTTCTCAGACTCTCTCCAGAAAGGGGGAGAGAGTGGTCTGCAGCCTTGCCTAAGGGTTTCCTTCACTCTTCTCCAAACGGTTTTCCATTCCGTGAATTCTTTCCTTTACTGCCACTTCATCAGACTTTCTCCCTAGAAGGAATGAGATTAACCTTCAAATATGCTTTGGGCCAAATAAATGTTAAAATGAAGAACTTTTCCCGTTTCTCACAGTGGCATCTAAGCTGTACCTGGAGAAGTTCAGTTTCTCCTGGGTTGCATCAGAGCCTCGAGTTAGACAGGTATGGTCCCTTGACCTTCTAATGATAACAACCCACACCTGTTGAGCTCTTTGCTTCCTTGATCTCCACGAAAAGTAGCAGGGAGAGACTATTTATTCCTCATCTTATGATGCAGACACAGAGGGACTGAGCAGAGTGCCAGCGTGACTGTCTGATTGAAAATCCCAACCTTTCCCCAACAACCTTTTCACTTGGTCAAGGGCGCCCTGGAGGATGGGCCCACACCTTGGATGAGACCACCAATGCATCCGCCATATGTTCCAGGAGCCTTGTTTCCCTGAAGATGATGGTAGCAATAATCACCCTGCTTATACAGAACTTGCTCTCTGTGCTCTTCTGTGTATTAGTTCATTCCACAGGGAGGAGGCTGAAGTCCAAGGTTATGTGGTTGAAGCACAGGGGCTTTGTGCAAATGAAAAGAACTTTCTTGTCCTCGGTTAAGAACATTTCTTCCATTTTCCCAGATCTCATGTGGTAGGTGAGTTTAAGAGCCTCTGAGAAAGAAGGTAAAGCATGTCGTGTCCTAAGTATGTTGGCCATGGAACACTTGGAATGGCCAGAAGCACAGGGCTGGATACCTGGGAGATGCTGGTCTTGGTGACCTGATTTTAATTATATTTCCATGGCATGCGTATAGATTCACTGATCAGGATTTTTTTTTTTAAATTCTAGAATGAAGCAGTAAATCTGCACACATGGTGTAGCTGAGGATACCTGAAGGGTGATGACAGGGCTGAGAGAGTCGGAAGGAGGTGAAGCTGGAGATGCACGCAGGTAGGTGATTTAAGCTCTTGCAGCCTTGGGTTTCTCTTCCACAAAATGGTTGTGATGCCTTTGTTGAAGTGCCGTAAGGGTCAGAGCAGAGAATGCCATTGGTATGGGGTATGTATGTGGTCAGTGGTGGTGGTTATTTATTCTCCTGTGGCATCTTATAATGAGCATTGTCATCTTGGGTTAGTTTTTAAAATAAGTGTAAGCCCCATTTCTTCTTCTATAAGGCTGAAACAAACGTCATTAAGGCTGAACTGGTATAAAGCCTAGCCCAGAACCAGGTACTCAGTGGCTGCTCAGTATATGAACGTGACCTCCAGCCAGCCCTGCCTTCACACAGGGTGATCCCCCACAACCCACTTGCCTTCAGTCCTGGAGAATATGTAGATTTCCCAAGGGCATGGAAGCCTCTCGGTTCTTCACCTTTTTTCTACATTCTACTTGGTCTAATTCCTTTATCCTGGATTCATTAAGCTCATCCATCAAGCCTCACAGTCTGGTGAGGATCTGGTGGTTTAATTTCCATTTTTAGAGTGCACAGCACAAAGCACGCTGTGATTGAAGGTCCTGCCTGACAGCACTCAGAAAACGCATGGCAACTGCTGTCACAGGGCCCCTAATGCACTTGCTCCCACAGCCTGAGTTTCGTGACCTCTCACCAGGTGCCAATTATAGCTGACCTGATACTGGGTCTGCGTGGGGTAGGCAGAGTCCCTGTAATTCTACTCAGTACAGAGTACCTGTCAGCACTCCACAGAGTCAAATAGCTCCGTGGTGAATACTCACCTTCCCCCCCCCCCTTTTTTTTTTTCCTGTTTGAAGCACAAGATTATGGATTAGGAAACACATGGCAAATAAGGGAGGATCAGCCCGGTTTTGCTTGTACAAACATCAGCCAGGTCTTGGCACAGGGGGTCAGGCTCCTGAGCAGAGCAGTGGGCACTGGACAGTTGGCACGTTCTTTGTGGTTCTGTTTCTGTGCAGTCCCATGCAGGGTTACAGCGTCTGCGCAGTTTGTCTTAATTTTCAATAGAACATAACAAGTAGGTCTTATGGAAAAACTATATGCTTCAGGGTATAATTTTATCTTGCAGTTATGCTGTCTGGGGTGGACATTCCGCCCATACCAACCATTTTCACCCCTTTGCAGAATCGAAAATTCATTGTGCAAAGTTCATATCAGGTTTTACACACAAACTAACACGTGATAAGAGCCACAAAAGTGCCAGCAAAGATGATGCAGTCATGTAACTTTATGCCTCCAACTCACTAGCTCAATCACAGAAACAAAGTTAGCGTGTTTGTTTTACTCAGTAGCAGAAATGGAGTTAATAAGGATGAAGTAGTGGGGAAGTTACCTTATAGCAATCCATATTGGTGAGATTTTGCTATATTTGAAGTTTATGGGTGGTCCTGTCTAGACATTTTACGTTCAACTGGTGCCCTCTAGTGACGGGGGAGCAACCTCTGGCTGTGTGTTGTCTCATTTGAAAGTCAAAGAATTCCACTCTTGGTAAGGTATCCTGAGCCAGATTTACAGGGAAGAGAGAAAGGAGAAGCTAGGAAGCAAGGAGCTTGGGAGGCAAGTCCCAGCAGCCATCTGTGGTTCACAAACTAGGGGGCTTACATGCCTGGAGATAACACGTTTCTTCCACAGGTGAGGACATTCTTTAATCAGGTATCTCAGAACTTCCCTAATATGGGACCTGAGTTTTTCCAGACTGCCTCAGATAATTCTGGTACACTCCAAAAATTACACAATTCCTCTTAGCTCTGAAACTGTGGAATAATTAGGGCAGGACACAAATACTCCACAGTCTGTAGCCAGAACAGAACATGGACCTCTCGTGCGCTGAAATCCTTTAGAGCCAGTGAGGCCCATAGGTGCATCCTACATACGTATCCACTGCCAGAAGCCCCTCTTGCTGTCACAACAGATTCTTGGCCTGGAAAGCCGTCTTCAGGGATGGTACTGACATAATCTGGAGGCAGACGACACTCTTTCTGAGCTGGCGTTATCACCCAGCTGTGAGACATCTTGCTTTCATCTGTCCTGGACACCACTGCCTTAATCCAGGTCCTGATCTGTTCCCATTGAAACTGCTTTTATATCTTCCAAGCTGGCTTTTCTCTCCCTTGCTAATCAATGCATATTTTACACTGCTACTAGCTGTTTCTGTAAAAATATACATATATCTATGTATGTATTATGCACATGGATATTTATTATCTGGTGATCTGCTGGGAAAAATACAATAACATAAAACGACCACAGCCCACTTCTGCAGCCCCTTCTTCCAGCTCCCCTGCCACAGGACATGCTGTCCTTCACTCCACACACCACATGCTCATGCTCTTGCTTTGCCCTCTATGTAGAATATTCTACTCCCCGGCCATCCGTCCTGACCTGTAAGTGTCATCTCCCCTAGGGGCCCTCCCCCACACCTGCTTTGACAGCACTGCTGCTCCTTTTTCTCTACCTTGACCTCCCCCGGAACAAAACTCGAGGCTTATTCTTTTATTTCATTTTTTTACAATATTTTCTTTTATACTACACAGTACTCTACACAAAAGTTTGCTAAAACTAGAGTGATAACTAAATGCATGTTTATATTTTTATTGGGATGTAATTGACAAATAGCACTAGTTTTCAGTACATAACATAATGACTGGGTATTTGCATATCTTGCGAAGTAATCAAAATAAGTCTAGTTAAATCTCTGTAAACAATTTTCACATATACAAGCACATGGTTATGTAATATATGTATTGGGTTGGCCAAGAGTTTTGTTCAGGTTTTTCCTTAACACCTTACAGAAAAACCCAAACAAATGTTTTTGCCAACCCAGTATGTTACATATATATAAGAATACAATTAAGAACTACAGCAATCTGCTATACATTATATCCTCAAGGCTTATTTTATAGCAGGAAGTTTGTACATTTTGATAACCTTGACCCATCTCATCCACTTCCCCACCTACCAATCTGTTTTCTGTATCTACGAATTCTTTTTTTTTTTTTAAGATTCCATGTGTAAGTGAAATTATATGGTATTTGTCTTTCTCTGACTTATCACTTGGCATAATCAGGAGCATTTATTTCATATGCCCCCGCAGTTGCCTGGTATACAGCAGCATGCACACAAGACAGATCCAACTTTATAAGACTTTGAAAGTCAGCTTCATTTTATCCATATCTCACCGGTTACAATGGAAAGAACATGAAATTCAGCCCTGACAGGACAGGGTTCCAGTCTTCCTGCCGCCTCTTACCAGCTGCGTGGCCTTAGGAAAGTAATGAGCCTCACTTACAGGATGGAGATAATAGTGCCTTCCATGCAAGTGAATGCCAAGTTAGGTGATGCTGTGCCCACAGGAGACCTGGAAATAGGCACTCATTGGGCGAAACTTAATCTGTTACAGAATATACCTGTGTATATGATTAAGTGGATTTGTTCTTCCTGCAACAACAACCGAAACTCAGAAAATCTACTTAACTGTCTCTCTGATTTCATACTGAACATTTCTATTCTTTCCATTGTGAGTCCATGCACATTTGCACTCGAACTTGAATTTGGCATAGACTGTCCTTTTTTTTTTTTTTTTTTTTAATATATACTAATGGAAGCTTGTTCAAGGGGACGTTATTACTTCATGGAAATATTTATCTACCATTCCTTAGTTTCACACTAAGAAGTAGGGAAAGGTATGTTTTTACTACTAGGCAGTTTAATCATTTCTTCTCTCTCTCACCTCCTATATATCCAGTAGGGCCAAGTCAGCTGAAAAAACAAAATCATATAAGCAGACCTCTACTTCATCATCTTGTCTCAGAAACTCCTGCTGGCAACACACATTTCACATACCCGAAGTGGGGTGTTCTGAAGGAGACAGACAGACTCCCGGTCCCTAATTTACTGCCCTACTTTTTCATAGCATCAGATCCCTAAAACCTTGCCTGGGTGGCTGGCCGTTTCACTGTCAGGAGGCTGAAGCAAGGCATGGGGGGCATGCAGGAAGGAGACATTAATGCCAGGTACTAATGCCAGGTTCCTGCTGACAAGAACACTTGACGACACCCTGTTAAAGCATTAGACAGAGGCAAAGAAACGGGGGAAAAACACTCGGCCTGCCAAAAAGCCATTACGCAAACCTCAAAGTGTGGTACTGAGTTTTGCTTTATAAGTGTTCTTTCCATGACAAGCCTGGCTAATTGGTGCTTCAGCTTCAAAAGTATTCCAGTTTTTTTATGTTACAGAAGAGATTTCAGAATCTAATTAGGTATGTTTGTTAGACACACCGGATTTTTTTTCTCCCTTTTGTTTCCATGTGAAATAAAGAAGTGAAAATTAAAAGTTGGAGGAAGAGTTTTAGGCTAATGCATTAGGTCCTAATTTTTCACAGAGCGTTGGGATTTATCCTGGCTACAACAACTCTGCAAAGGTGGGAAAGAAAAGAATCTCATCTTGACACTGTTTGGAGGAAAGCATGGATGAAACAGCCCAATAAAGGAGGACAGGTGATCTAAGTGGGAGAGAACTGAATGTAACTCTGATCTCCATATCTATAACATACATGTAGCATCCCGTGCTGCTCGAGCAAAAACCAGCTCTTGAGATTAGCTGCTACAAACCCACACTTTGGGGCCCCACCACACACCACAGAACTCTCCCTATTTAAAACTTCTCAGGGGAACTGACACGTAGACTTGTACGGTCAGATTCCATCAGGCTACAACTGGGAAGCCAGAGACTGGGTCTCAATCCTTTGTCATAGATTTTTTGGTTGGGGTTTTAAGAACTGGGCAAATTTGTGTAAAAGTCCTGACATCTGGATCCTTTGTGGCGGAAAAGTCAAATCCTGCCACACCAAGCCCCATAGTCCCCCGGGGCAGCAATTATCTGAACCTGAGAACTCCTGTCCCTGATGTGTGGGTGATGCGTTTGCCAGGGCAGCCCCTTCACATTTCCCACCTCTTTTGCCTCCCTGAGCCCTCCTGGAATTTGACTTTGCCTGAGACAGTTTTCTAAGTGCTTTTCAATATAGTGGTGATTCATGTCTCACAGTTCTTTGGGCTCAAAGTTCCAGGGGCCAGCAGGGTATGCTGGCTTCTGAAGCCTCTCTCCTCGGCTTGGAAACGGCTTTCTTCACGCTGAGTCTTCACATGGTCTTTCCTCCACTGACCTGTATCCTAGTCCCTTCTTTTAAGTCATACTGGTTTAGGATCCACCCTATAGATCCAGTTTTACCTTAGTTACCTTTACAGATCTTATTTCCAAGTTCCTCTGCTTCTAAAATACTGGGTTTAGGAATTCAACGTAAGAATTTTGGAAGGGCACAATTAATTCAGCCCATAAAGTTTCTAAAGATAACAAAGCAAATAACAAGTTTAGTCTATTCTGCTACAATCCACATTTCAGTAGCAATCAGTTTAAACAAAATGGTAACTGGGTAGATATTGTCTGTGTAAAACTACAAGTCGTACTGGTTTGTCCAACTTACCTATAGCAACCAAATGCAAAATCATAAATACAGATGAGAACAGGAATCTCTGGAGTGTACCGCACTGGTTTCCAGTTCTGCAAATAGTTTTCTCTTTGGCTTAAATGAGCCCCTTGCTCTGCCTTGGAAGGGCTTGTTGTGACATTCTCCCTGACCATTCTGAGTTTTGTTCTTTATCCGGAACTCAGCCTCTTCAACACTTCATTGGTCCTCTCCCTGTCCATAAAGCTATCGCCACCATTTTTAAAATTAGGATAAAATTGACATATATAAAAAATATATAATTGACACTATAATAAGCGTTACATTGTTTCAAGTGTACAACAGAATGATGCAGAACTTGTGTATACTGTGAAATGATTACCACAATAAGTCTAGTTAATATCCATCACCACACAGTTACATTTTTTCTTAGAGAACAAAAAAGTCTGTTCTCTAACATGTGCAATATAGTGCTAAGAACTAAGTCATATGACTAAGAACATAGTCGTCATGCTCCATATTACTTACACAATAAAGGTGCCCATTGCTTGCATATTTAATAACTGTAAGATATTTAATAACTAAGTTTTAATTTTTGAACATTACCCATTATCATCTGCTTACCACATTCCAACACTGGAAACCACTAATAGGTTCTCTACAAGTTTGATTTTCTTAGCATTTTTCTTTTAATCAGATCCCACTCGTAAATGAGATCACAAATATATTTGTCTTTCTCTGTATTTGTCTTCCACTTAGCATAATACCCTCAAGGTCCATTCATGTTGTTGTAAGAGAAAATATTTCATTTTTATGACTGAATAATACTCCATTATGTATATATACCACTTCTTCTTAATCAGTGGGCCCTTAGTTTACTTCCATGTCTTGGCAATTATAAATAATTAGGCAAAGAATATGAGGCTGCAGATAAATTTTTAAGTTAGTGTTTTTGTTTCCTTTGGATAAATGCCCAGAAGTAGAACTGAGGGACCCATGAAATAGTTCAATTTTAAATTTTGGGGGGAATCTCCATACTTGTTGCCACAGTGGCTACAGAAATTTGCATTCCTATCAACAGGAGACAAGTGTTCCCTTCTCTCCATGTCCTTGCCAACCCTTGATAATTATTTTCTAGTTGTACTGAGGTATAATTAACTTACAACACTGTACACATTTCAGGTATAAACCATTACAATGGTTTGACTTATCTGTATTGTGAAATGAACACTACATTTAGTTAGCCCNGTGTTCCCTTCTCTCCATGTCCTTGCCAACCCTTGATAATTATTTTCTAGTTGTACTGAGGTATAATTAACTTACAACACTGTACACATTTCAGGTATAAACCATTACAATGGTTTGACTTATCTGTATTGTGAAATGAACACTACATTTAGTTAGCCCCCCTCATATCACTAAGAAAACAATAAAAAGAGGAAGCCAGAAAGAAAACAACAGCTCCTTTTTTTTTTTTAACTATAACTCTTTAGGATATACTTTCTTAACTTTTATGTGTATCATACATCAGTGTTAGTTATAGTCACCCTCCTGTACATTTTTTTCCCCAGTAGATATATCTTATAAGTAGAAGTTTGTCCCTTTTGACACTTGATTAAATTCCTCCTTTCCCCAATGCCCTGTCTTTGGTAACCACAAATCTGATCTCCATCTCTATGAGAAGTTTGGTGGTTACTATTGTTGTGGTGGTGATGGTGGTTTCGTGGCTCCATATATGGTATTTGTCTCTTTCTGACTTTTATTACTTAGCGTAATGCCTTCAAGGCCCATCCATGTTGTTGTAAATGGCAAGATTTTCCTTCTTTTTAAATGGAATAATGCTCCATTGCATATATGCATCACGCCTTCTTTATCCATTCATCCAGCGGTGAGTGCTTAGATACTTCTATGTTTTGGTTACTATAAATAATACTGCTATGAACATGGTGAGTGAGTGAAGTCGCTCAGTCATGTCTGACTCTTTGCGACCTCATGGGCTGTAGCCTACCAGGCTCTTCCGTCCATGGGATTTTCCAGGCAAGAGTGCTGGAGTGGGGTGCCATTGCCTTCTCCAGGGGATCTTCCTGACCCATGGATCACACCTGGGTCTCCCAAACTGCAGGCAGACGTTTTACCCTCTAAGCCACCAGAGGGCATATGAACATGGTTGGGCTGCTATAAATGGAATCATTTTCTTCGTTCTCAGATAGTCATCATTAATGCGTGGGTGCGTTACTGATTTTTGTGGTTTTTGTCCTACAACTTTACTCCTGTGGATGATTAGATCAAGATTTTTTTTTTTTGGATTTTCCGTATATAAAATAATGTCATCTGCAAATAGAGACAGTTGTCCTTCTTCTTTTTCAATTCTGAGGACTTTTATTTCTTCCTGTAGCCTGTGTTACTTCGTAGGACTACCAATACTATGTTAAATACAAGCGCTGAGGGAGCATCCTTTTCTTGTTCCTGATTTATTTTAAAGCAATGCTTTCGGTCTTTCACCACTGAGTATCATGTTACATGCGGACTTGTTATGACCTTTATGTTGAGGTCTATTCCTTCTATATTTAATTTATTCAGAGTCTTTATCTTGAGCAGATGTTGAATTTCATCAGTTTTTCAGATGTTCATATGTTCCTCCAACCCTACCATTCTATCAATGACATATATCATGTTGATTTTTGTGTATGCCGGACCATCCTTGCATCCCAGAGATAACTCACAGTGGATCAAGGTGAATGATCCTTTTAACGTGCTGCCAAATTCAGTTAGCTAGTATTTAAGTAAGCACCTTTGCATCTATATTCAGGGATGTCAGCCTGTAGTTTCTGGTAGCATCCTTTTCCCGCTTTGGTGTCAGAGTAATAGAGTCTCATGGCATGAGTTTGGTAGTGTTCCTTCTAAGAATTTTTGAAACAATTTGAGAATTGGGATTGAGTCTTCTTTAAATGTTAGCTAACATTCACCCATGAAGACATCTGGCCCTCGGCTTTTCTTCATTGGCAGGTTTTCAGGTGCTTAATTCAGCCTCCTTACAGGTCTTTACCAATGTTCTGTTCTTTCTGATTCCATCGTGGTATGTTGTGTGTTTCTGTGAACTTTTCCTCTTCAAGACTGCCAGCTTGTTGGTATATAGTGGCTGTTACAATCCTTTGTATTTTTGTGGTATCAGTTATGATGCCTCATTTCTCACTTCTAATTTCATTGATTTGGATCCTCTTTTTTCTTGTTTAGTCTAGCTAATGGCTTATAAATTTTATCTTTTCAATAAGCCAGCTCTTAGATTTATCTTTTCTGTTTTCTTATTCTCTTATTCTTATTTCACTTATTTCTGTCCTAATCTTTTCTTATTTCCTATCTTGTACCAATTTTAGATTCAGTTTGTACTACTTTTTATAGTTCCTTAATGCATTAAGTTAGGTTAGTTTTTTTTTTTTTTTGTAACTTTTGTGTTTAAAGTAGGCATATATTGCTATGGACTTCTCAATTAGAACTGCTTTTGCTTTATCTCAGTTTTGGTATGTTGTGTTTCTATTTCCATTTGTCTCTAGAAATTTCTTTTTATCTCCTTTAATTTCTTCTTTGATCCATTGGAAGAGTCTTCATGTCCATGCATTTATGAATTTTCCCATTTTTCTCCAGCTATTGATCTCTAGTTTCATGCCATGGTGGTCAGAGAGGATACTTCACCCTTCTTGAGTTTGCTAAAGCTTGTTTTGTGGCCTAATACATGATGTAGCCTAAAACATGGCTCATGATCCCTTGAGAATATGTAAACTGATGCTGTCAGATAGAATGTTCTATACACGTCTCTTAGATTTCTTTGGTCTCTAGTGTTGTTCAAATCCTCTCTTTGCTTATGAATTCTCTGTCTGGATGACCTAAATATTGTTGAGAATGGAGTATTACTGTTCCGTTTATGATTATTTTTAATTGGCATATAGTTAATTTATAATGTGTGTTAGCTTCTGTGGCACAGCAGAGTGATTCCGTGATGCATATGTATGCATTCTTTTAATATATTTTTCCATTAGGGTTTATCACAGGATATTGAATGTAGCCCCCTGTTCCATACAGGAGGACCTTGTTGTTTATCCATTCTATGTACAATAGTTGCATCTGCTGACCTCGAATTCCCATTCCATCTTTCCTCCCCCTATTTGTTCTCTATGTCTGTGAGTTTGTTTCTGTTTTGTAGATAGGCTCATTTGTGGCATCATTTAGAATCCACATATAAGTGATATCATATGGTACTTGTCTCTCTTAGACTTACTTCACTTAGTATGATCATCACTAAATCCACCCTTGTTGCTGCAGATGTTATTATTTCATGCTTTTATATTGCTGCATAGTATTCCATTGTATATATACGTACCACAGTTTCTTTAAATATATATATATCTTTTTGGCTGTGCTGGGTCTTCACCGCTGCATGAGCTTTTCTCTAGCTGTGGTGAGCAGCAGCTGCTCTTTAGCTGAGGTGTGCGGGCTTCTCATTTTGGTGGCTAGTCTTGTGGAGCAAGGGCTCTCGGCACATGGACTTCAGTAGCTGTGATATGTGGGCTCCGCAGTTGCAATTCTCAGGCTCTAGAGCACAGGTTCAGTAGTCACGGGGCATGTGCCTAGTTGTTCCAAGGCATGTGGGGTTTTCCCAGATCAGGGATTGACCCTGTGTCTCCTGCATTCGCAGATGGGTTCTTTACCACTGAGCCGCCAGGGAAACCCAGGACTACAACTCCTTTATCCATTCATCTGTCAAATCAAATGGACACGCAGGTGGTTCCCATGTCTTGGGTAATCTGAGCCAGGCTGCAATGAACATGAGGGTACAGACAGCTTTCCAAGTGATTGTTGTTATTTACTTTGGATAAATGCCCAGAAGTGGAACTGAGGGATCCATGCAATAGTTCTATTTTTAACTTTGGGGGAACCTCCATACTGTTTGATAGCAATTTGCATTCCCATCAACAGTGCACAAGTGTTCCCTTCTCTCCACATCCTTGCCAACACTTGTTAATTGTTTTTCCAGTTTTATTGGGGTATAATTGCCATACACCACTGTATACATCTAAGATATAAACCATTACAATGGTTTGACTTATTGTGAAATGAACACTGCAGTAAGTTTACTAAGCACTCCTTATCTTACCAAGGAAACATTAAAAAGAGGAAGCCAAAAAGAAAAAAAAAAAACTTTTAAAAAATGATAGCTCTTTAGGATGTACTTTCTTTACACTTTTATATGTATGATACTGCAGTATTAAGTATAGTCACTCTCTTACACAGTATCCCTAGTACATATTTATAACTAGAAGTTGGTCCCTTTTGATCATCTTGATTCAGTTGTCCCTTCCCCCAAGCCCCTGTCTTTGGTAACCGCAAATCTGATGTCTTTTTCTATGAGGAGTTTGTGGTTGCTATTCCTGTGGTGGTGGTTGTTTTGTGGTTCCACATACAGGCGACATCGTTTACTATTTGTCTTTCTGTGGCCTGTGTTATTTAGCCTGATGGCCTCAGGGTCCATCCATGTTGTTGTAAATGGCAAGATTTTCCTTCTTTTTAAATGGAATAATGTTCCATCTCATATACACATCACACCTTCTATATTCATTCATGCACCAGGGATACTTAGGTAGTTCCATGTTTTGGCTATTATAAATAGTGTTGCAAGGAATATGAGGGTACAGATCACTTTTTGAGTGTTTTCTTTCTTTCTTTTTTCATTTGGATAAATACCCAGAGTGGAACTGGTAGATCAAAGTAATTCTATTTTTAACTTTGGGAGGAAACTCCATACTGCTATCTGGTGGCCATGTGTGTGTCTTATTTGGAAAAATGTCTACTTAGGTCTTCTGCCTGTTTTCTTTATGATTTCCTTTGCTGTACAGAAGCTTATAAGTTTGACTAGCTCCCATTTTTTAATTTTTGTTTTTTTCCTATTCCCTTGGGAGGCTGACCTAAGATTTATTACGGTTGTTACAGTGTCAATTGTTACAACTGACATAAATTGTTACAATCTATGTCAGAGAGTGTTTTACCTATTTTTTTCCTAGAGATTTATGGTTTCATCTTATATTTGAATCTAAATGACTTTGATTTCATCTTTGTGTATGGTCTTAGAGTGTGTTCTGTCTTCACTGATTTTCATGGGGCTCTCCAGCTTTTCTAGCACCATTTGTTGAAGAGATGGTCTTTTTCACATTGTCTATCCTTGCTACATTGGTCAAAGATAGACTCTAGGCGTTTGGGTTTATTTCAGGCCTCTCTATTCTGTTCCATTAATCCACACTCCTGTTTTTGTGCCAACACCATGCTAGTTTGACTTTGCAGTATTGTCTGAAGTCTAGGAGCCTTTTGCCTTCCCCTTTGACTTTTTCCTTCTGTATTGCTTTTGCATTTCTGAGTCTTTCATGGTTCTATATAAATTGGGAGGCAGGGGCTATTTGCTCTATTTCTATGAATAAGTGCCATGGGTAGTTTAATTGAAATTACATTAAATCTGTACACTGCTTTGGGGACTAGGGCCATTTTGTAAGAACACTAATCCTTCCAACCCATGAGAATAGGATTTAATTCCATTATTATTACATTGCTATTTCTTCTTTAGACTCTGTTAGCAGTCTCTGTCTTTAAAAAAATTTTCTTATAGGCAGCAAATCATTGGATCTTATTTTTTAATGCACTCACTTAATGCCTTTTGATCAGATAATTTAATCCATGTATGTTTGAAGTCATTGTTGATAGGTAAGGACTTACTTATTGTCATTTCCTTAATTCTTTATGGCTGTTGTGTAGAATCATTCCTGGTTTCTTATCGTGCTTTGTTTTGGTTTCTTTTGGTATCCATATGCTTGATCTCTTTATCATGTGGTTTTGTGTAATTACTGTAGGTTTCTCCCTTTTGGTTACAATGAGACTTACATAAAATATTTTAAAATTATAACACCTCATTTGAAACTGATAACTTCAGTACCATTCCTAAACTTGATACCTTCTCCTTCCCTGCACTTTAGATTACTGATGTTACCAATAACACCATTATTAGTGTTATTTTATTATTAATAAAATATTATTACCATTAATATTTTATTTTGTATAAATAAAAACTTATAGTAATCATTATTTGAGTTATGGTTACTTTCACTATTTTTTAAACTTTTATACTAGAATTTAAGTGCATTAAGCACCACCTTTTCCATATTACAAAACCTAACTTTGACAATATACTTACCATTACCAGTTAGTTTTACACTACCTCCTTATATTTTTTTAACATGTTAATTGGCGTCTCTACTTCCATTCCAAGAACTCCCTTTAGCATTTCTTGTAAGCGGGTCTAGTGGTGATGAACTCCCTCCACTTATGTTTATTTGGGAAGGTCTTTTATCGTCTTCATTTCTGAAAAACAGTTTTATCAGATAAAGAATTCTAGGTTGACTGGGTTTTTGATTTCAGTATTTTGAACATATCATCCCATTCTCTCTTGGCCTGAAATTTTTCTGTTGAGAAATCTACCTGTAACCTTACGGGGATTCCCTTGTATGTAACATGTCTCTTGCTTACTGTTCTCAAAATTTCCTTCAACGTCTAACAATTTAATGATAAGGTGTCACAGTCGAGCCCTATTCAGGTTCAACCTCTTTGGGGTCCTTTGTGGCTCACAGATTTGGATGGCCATTTCTCTCCCCAGGTTTCGGAACTTTTCAACCATTGCAACTTTAAATGTAATTCCTGTCCTTTATCTTTTCCTTCTGAAATTGTCATAATGCAGATATTGTTTCTTTTGATGGCATCCCATAATTCCTGAAGGTTCTTTCATTCCATTTCCTCCCTCTGACTCAATAATGTCAGTGTCCTGTCTTCCAGATCACTGATTATTCTCACAGCCAAGTCTGCATTTGAGCTTCTGAATTTAAATCTTCAGTTTAGTTATTGTGCTTTTCTGTTCTAAGATTTCTGGATTATTTTAGTGATTTCCATTTTTTAAAGCTTATTTGTTCAAGCTTTGTTTACCTAATTTGGTTTAGTTGTCATTGTGTTTCTACAGTTCACTGAACTTCTTTGAGGGTTATTCATAATTATTTGTCTGACAGTTCATAATCTCCATTTCTTTATGATTACCATTTAGATATGTATGTTTCCTTTGGTGGTGTTATATTTACCTCCATTTATGTGATCCTTGATTCCTTACATTGGAATCTGTGCGTTTGAGTAAGCCATCTTCTTTTCCAGAATTTACAGGTCCACATTGGCAGAGAAAGTTAATCACTGGTCAGCTCAGTTTGAGTGTCTGGCCATGTCTGCTGGTAACATCCTTGGGCAGGTGGTACTTGCTATCAAGGTATATTTTGGGGTGAAGTCACTGCCAAGCAGTGAGGCTCAGAATGAGGGTGCCACTAGCTGAAAACAGTTGGATAAAACTGCTGGCTTGATATTCTGCCCAAGTGAGGCTACAGGATGGGCTCTGCAGCTATCTGGATTCTCTGGTCAGGCTTACTAGGCAGTCGGGGTTGGATATATACTCAGAAAAGGTGGAGCAATGAGTTAGCTTCCTTGCTATGGTAGGACAGCAGAACAGATCTCAGGGCCTGTACAGCTTGTTTTCTGGAGACCCAAATCAAGCAAGACTAAATGAATTCCTGGTCAGGTGGGGCCAGTGGCTTTGCTTGCAGATGGGGAAAACCATGGGCTGTGTCTCGGTCAAGTTCCACTGTAAGTATGGCTGTTGGATGGACTACACAGCTTCCTGTGTGCTCTAGTTAGGGTCCCCTTGAGTAGGCTGATGGCTGTATCTAGGAATTGGCAGTGCTTCAAACTTGTTTCCCTGTCAGGACACAGTGGGAGACCAAACCTCAAGGCAAGGAAGGCTCTTAGTTTGTGGTCATGACTCAGGTCGTCCTGTGCCCCAAATTCTCTGGCTGAACAGAACCACTTGGCTTGCTCTACACTCTAAACTCTGCCTGCCAATCCTCTGCTCAAGTATTGCTGGGCTGCGCAGTTTCTAGGCATTCATGCCAGCCTTTCTGGTCAGGCAGGCCTTGTCTCCTGGCCTGTGGCTAAACCCCTTTGTCTGGACTGGGGCAGAGCAGATTCCACGACTATTAAGGCTTTTCATGTGAGGCCCTGAACCAGATAGACCTGCACCTGCGGGCTCCCTGGTCAGATTGCTCCACTGACTTGGTTCTATAGATAAGCAAAGCTGCTCTTAGCACTTGAGTACTATAGGTATGAACTCGGTCTCCCAAATCTGAGATCTGGTTATTGCTTCTCCCTTCTCCATCACAATCAGTTTCCCAGTGGGTCACGCCCTTAAGATTCTCCTGCACCCTCCAGTGGAGACCAGAGTAGCAGCTTCCGCAAAGCACCCAGGATACTGGGTGTCACTCCTAGGCGTTTTTCCTACCACCAGCACACAGCATGGTGCTGTGCCAGCCTAGGAGAGGAGCAGTGCAGTTGGTGTGTAGCCATTCCTTTTTACCATCTGTGATGTTTTGGTCTCTGTGGCACTGGGAAATGCTCAAGCCTCATCTCCACGACTTGGGATTCTCTTAATGGTAGCTTGTCCATGAATAATTCTTAGCTGGTCTTCTTGTGAGAAGAGGCAAAGTCAAGAACAACCTGTGTTGCCATCTTGGTGACACGGCTCTCTGAAATATCTTAGTATATGCAGAAGGAGTCAGGATTTGTACTACAACAGTGATTCTCAAAAAGACATTTCTAAAGCAGCCGTAAGTCTTTTGATAATGTTTAATAATATATGTGGTCATTATCTTTCTTGAAAACTAGTTTAACAATAATGACATTTCTGGCATTTATCCTAAAAATGATACTCAAAGGTAAACCTAGTTTACAGTTTCCTAATTTGGGGAGTTAGAATAATCAGCTATCAGAAATATATTTTCCTACCAGCAGCAAAGGCCAAAACAGCCCTCTCAAACTAAAAATAAAGGCACAGTTTTCCTTAAACATAATATTGTAAAATTAAAAGTATACTACCACTCCCTGGTGGCTCAGAGGTTAAAGCATCTGCCTGGAATGCGGGAGACCCAGGTTCAATCCCTGGGTCAGGAAGATCCCCTGGAGAAGGAAATGGCAAACCATTCCAGTACTGTTGCCTGGAGAATCCCATGGAGGGAGGAACCTGGTAGGCTCCAGTCCATGGGGTCACAAAGAGTCAGACACGACCGAGCGACTTCATCACTTTACTTTATCAAAAGTACACTAGGGCAAAGTCCTCATGCCACTATTTGAATTCAGTTAGATTCAACAAGTAATTGTAAGTGATTTACCCATTAATTTCCTGAAGCAAATATTCAGGCTGTCTTGGAAGAAAATGTTTTAGCAAGTCACACCCTCCATTTGTAACTTGTTTGTTGTGATGATATTGGAAAAGCAGCTTAGTATGATTCGGTTATGTCATCTATAAAAGTTAAGTGTCTACTCCATTGTCTAAATGTAGGTACTTATCTCATAAATGTCAGCTCCTCTTTCCTTTCTAACTGCTTTAAATCCTTAAAATAAGTTCACTTTATGGATTGTTCCAAAGATTTCCTTCATCCTTAAATTATTAAATTTCCTTAATAATGACTTTGCCAATTTTGTTTCTGCTGCCAAATATTTTTTCCCCTCTTCCAGTTCCAAAGTCTGAATTTAACAGGGCTTTTCCTGGGCTCTAAACTGCTTTTTTCTTGTCTACTGAAAACAATAGTTTGTTGTTATTCAGTCCCTAAGTGTGTTGGAAGTCTGCCACCCCATGGACTGCAGCACACCAGGCTGCACCAGAGTTTGAAAGTGAAAATCGTTGTGTCTGACTCTTTGCAACGCTATGGAGTATACAGTCCATGGAATTCTCCAGGCCAGAATACTGGAGTGTGTAGCCATTCCCTTCTCCAGGAGATCTTCCCACCCCAGGGATTGAACCCAAGTCTCCCACATTGCAGGTGGATTCTTTACCAGCTGAGCCACCAGGGAAGTCCAAGAATACTGGAGTGGATAGCTGTTCCCTTCTCCAGGGGATCTTCCCGACCCAGGAATTGAACTGGGGTCTCCTGCACTGCAGGCGGATTCTTTACCAGCTAAGCTACCAGGGAAGCCCCGGAGTTTGCCTTTTGGCAAATAATATCCTATGGTGTTTGGCATGTACCCCCTCTCCACCAAAACAAAAGAAAAATCTCTTATCTTGGGATCACAGACTCAGAATAGCAAACAGAGTAAGAAATAAACTTTTTTTTTTTAAGAGGATACCCCTGGAGGTCAAGCGTAAATTAAACTCATGACCAGAGAGGGTTCCTCATGAAAACAGCCTTAACTTCTTGCCTTCTACCTCCAATGTATCCTTTTCCCCTAAATATCCTGATTTCTTTAACCTTGAAGTTAGAAACTCTGGCACACAGTTGTCCCTTGAACATGGGTTTGCACTGTGCAGGTCCACTTATACAGTTTATTCAATACATATGCAGAACAGTACTACTCAATCAGTGGTTAGTTGATCTCTGATGTGGAATCATGGCTATGGAGAGCTAAGCTGTATGTGGACTTGATATGGACTTGTATGTTTAGGGGTCAGCTCCCCAAAGCCTTCACTGTTCAAGGGTCAGCTGTATTTGTGTTACCATTCCACTTGAAAGATGGGCAAAGTTGCTATTCCATAATTCTCGGCAGCCAGTAACAAGTTGAGACAAAAAGGAAAATGGGTCCTTCTAATATAATATGAATATGATTAACATTTGAAAAATCACTTGGGATATAAGTTGAGGTATTATTTATTTATGACAAATTTACATATGTACAAAATTGGCTTTATCCAATACATCATCCTGCATCAGTTCAGTTGAGTTGCTCAGTCATGTCCGACTCTTTGCGACCCCATGGACTGCAGCATGCCAGGCTTCCCTGTCTATTACCAACTCCCAGAGCTTATTCTCCGTATTCTGGGAGTAAAAATCCAAGTTTTTTAATTTATGTATAACCCAGCAGCTTTTAGAACATAGAATGTTACCAGTTTGGCTTCACAGAACACAAATTCCTGTTTAAAAATTTTTCTAGCCAAGGAACAAAGTAAATTTCAACGTCATCTTAAACTAATTTAGCTGGCCCTGAGTGTATTAGTAATTTTCATGATTTTGAATTAATGTATACAATACACTTCCATCTGTTATCTACTTATATTTACTATCATACTACCATTTTGTCTATATCCATTCATCTCAGTTTTCTACCTCATTAATCTTTGAGAGAAAGCACAAAGAAAGGGGAAGTAATAATAAGACACTCAGAGGAGAAAACTACTGATACTGGCTCAGTCTTTTCTACTCAGAATCTGGGGCCCAGCTCTAGGTTACCCAATACACTTAGTAACAAGATGCTATTAATATGAGTAATCTGAGTACCTCTGTCAATTGAGGCTGATGTAAAATTACTCTTCCTGCATTTTTTTCCTATTCTCTTTCACACTTCTTAACTAAAAACTATACAAACTTCTCAAATTCAGAAAGTAGTTCTGGAGCACTTCAAAATAAAACAAAACAAAACACACACACACATGACCAAAACAGCAGTGGCAAAGAACTGTGTTAAAGATAAGCAGTCAGTAAAAGAAATAGTCTCAGCTCAACTCACCGTAAAAAAATGCTAGTTGGGGAGTTATAAGGAAGCAAGCAGGAATAGAACAGGACGGCTGGATGACTAGGGAAGGGAGGGGGCGCCTTAGGCTGATGAGCAGCACGTCTCATGCCACAGTACCAACAGTAAAAGACTGCCTGGCCCAGGATGCTGTGGTGTGTGAGAGATTACTTTTCTTGTACCTTGTACGACAGGGAAATCCAAGCATGAAAAAATAAACAAGAAGCTGGGAAAGCTGACTGTGTGGAATCAGTCATGAGCATCAGCCTTTCAAAGGTAACTCTGGGCCAAAAAAGAGTAAGAGGCCAGAATGAGATCATGTATTCATCTTTTCCATCTGCCCTTCCCTAGTCCTTACCCACTCACAAAGAGTAGAGGGTGCAAATTACCGTCTACCGTGAAATCAGCTGCACCCAAACCACAGGATAACTCTCACTGCTATGTGATGACCTGAAGACTGTCCTCTAATGGGATGTCAATGTTGGTTATTTTATGAAAACAATCCCCCAAAACATCAATTAAGATATCTGAGATTTGGTAAAATCAAAAGGAAACTCGGATTATTTTTAGGATCTGTAAAATGTCCCTATAATAGAAGGGAAAAAAGCAGAAATATGAAGTATGGCCATATGTTCCTTCATGCCTAACAGTGATGTGTCGTTAGTATGACACCGTGAAAAGGGCAGCTTTTTAAAATAAATGTTAGAGAAAGGATTCCCTTAATCATGGAAGATGGAGAAAACACAGACGAAGTGTTCCATAAATACCAGTAAAAAGGGAAAATAAGTATTCTGTTCCTCTTATGCTATAGCAACTGGCCACATCTTTCTTCTCTCTCTCTCTCATTGTTTTTAATGACACAGGTATCTGAATTGCACTCAACAGTCATTATACAGGGCATGGAAATTAATACGTAACATAGGTGGAAAATTAATATGTAATCTTATTACCCTCAGGTTAAAAAAAAACAATAGAAGTCAAATAAGTACTTGAAATGATAGTAAAGAAAAGCAAACACGACACATGACGACAGTACAGGATAACAGCTTCAACACCTTAAAAGATTTTATAAGATTGTGCTAATTTTTTTTTACCCCTAAAGAATTATATAGAAGAGTAAATAAAAATTAAATTACATTTATATAAGAAACGATCTTCAAAAGTTATTTAAACTTTCATATATAGAGTTCAAAAGTATATGACAAAGTATTTATTTTTGATTTGTATAAATCCAAAAATTGGTAAAATATATTATTTGGGGGGAAAAAAGTAGCTTTCGTTAAATACAAACATAATGAACTGAATAAACCAGGTTCACTATAAAATCATTTCTTTGAAAACTTGCATAAAAAGTAAAGGCAGAAGGGCACAAAGTTAGAAAAGCAGTGTTTAAGGCAAACTAAATAAGAAGTATCCTTAAAGTAAGTTGTATAATCTCATAAACAATAACTTCCTTTCAAAAATCTATCCATTACAACTTGAGAAATAAGTTAAAGCAGAAATAATGGCTGCTGTCAAGAGTTTACTTGGAAGCACTGAAGAGTATTATGCAAAAAATACCCAATGCTTCTAATTTAAATAGACTGGAATCATCTGCCACTTAGCTGTCACAGAGCAATGAAAAAATAAAATGTATCATCCCAATGTTTAGCATATAGTATGAATGTGAAATGCTGAAACTTACTTAAAAAAAAAAAAGAATTTTTCATCCCATATGTGTATAATATGATAACCGAAAAGAAAATGGTCAATTCTGCTAGCTTCAGTCGTGTCTGACTCTGTGCGACCCCACAGACGGCAGCCCACCAGGCTCCCCTGTCCCTGCCCTGAGATTCTCCAGGCAAGAACACTGGAGTGGGTTGCCATTTCCTTCTGCTACTGTGGCCCATGTTACAAATATGCATAGAAAAGTGTACCATCTCCCTACAAGGAGGTGTCTTACGGTCTGTTGGGTAAGCCCACAGCTTAGCATCAGACCTGACCACATGCACACACGAAAAGCTTCAAAGACTGGCAGGGAAGATATTAATCATGACTTAAAAGAAACAATGCCTTTAAACAATATTCAGTAAACATGTTCTTTAGTCAACTATTTCTTAAAAAACAAAATAATAATCAAGTACATATCATTAAGTTAAATACCTCAGCACGTGAATTTGCACCTTATAAATCTGGTATCTCAAACTGTCCTATAAAAATATTTGTGCATTTTTTGAGAACTATGGTACGTGAAATTATATAATCATAAAAAGGACCTGTTTCTTTTCATCTACTGGAATGATACCACACCTTTCTAGAAAAGAAAAACTGCAGCCTACAGGAAATGATCAGAACAGTTGGACTGACTAAAGTTGTCCAGTTTAAGGGTCCATCTCTTCTCTTCCAGTAGCTCCAAGTGAGCAAGTGTCAGTAGCCCGGGGCCAGGCTTCTCACACGGTCCTGGGGGGCAGGCGCTGTTTATACATGCCCGCTATCGCTTTGGCCGCACTGTAGATCATCTGCCGACGAGACATGCCAGTGAAAGCCATATGCCAATCAGTCCGGCTGACATTGAGTAAACTCTTCTCGAGGACTTCACCCACCGTCACCAAAAGGCCAGACCACCTCAGATTGTAGTCCTGAGGAGTCAGACTTTGAGCCTCAAGAAAAAAAAAAAAAATTGAGATTTTGTTAATACATTAAAAATAAAATCACTGGAACTAGCTGTGACATTTCAAAGTCCCTCAAGTTACTTTTAGTAGAGATTATGACAAACCATGAGAAACACAGCTATGCTGCCAAATGTATGAAATTGTAAGGCGGCAAAAAAAAAAAAAAAAAAATTGCACGCATGTACTTGATTTAAAATGTCCATACTAACACACTGAACTTGCAGTTAAAATACAATCTAAATCTTTTAAAATTTTAAAGACATTTCTTTTGGGCTGGCTGGGCCTTCATCGGTGCGGAGGCTTTTCTGTAGCTGCATGTGCAGGCTTCTCTGCAGTGACTTCTCTTGCTGTGGAGCACGGGCTTTGGGGTGCGCGGGCTTCAGCAGCCGTGGCACATTTGCAGTTCCCGGGCTCTAGAGCACAGGCTCAACAGTTGTGGTGCCTGTTGGTTGGCCATCTGTATGTCTTCTTTGGAGAAATGTCTATTTAGGTCTTCTGTCCCTTTTTGATTGGGTAGTTTTCTTTGATACTGAGCTTCAAGAGCTGCTGGTTTATTTTGGAGATAAATCCCTTGTCAGTCAGTTTGTCATTTGTAAATATTTTCTCCTATTCTGAGGATTGTTTTTTCATCATATTTATGATTTCCTTTGCAGTGCAAAAGCTTTTAAGTTTCATTAGGTTTCATTTGTTTATTTTCATTACTCTAGAAGGTGGATCCAAAAATATACTGCTGCAATTTATGTCAAAGACTCTTCTGCCTATGTTTTCCTCTAAGAGTTTTATAGTGTCCAGTCTCACATTTAGGTCTTTAATCCATTTTGAGCTGACTTTCGTGTAAGGTGTTAGGGCATATTCTAACTTCATTCTTTCGCATGCCGTTGCCCAGTTTTCCCACCACCACTTACTGAAGAGACTGTCCTTTCTCCATTGTATATTCTTGCTTCCTTTGTCATAGCTTAGGTAACCATAGGTGTGTGTGTGGTGTATATCTCTGGACTGTCTATCCTGTTCCACTGACCTATGTGTCTGTTTTTGTGCCAATACCATACCGTTTTGATTACTATGAAGTCAGGGAGCCCAATTCCTCCAGTTGATTTTATTTTCTCAAGATTGCTTTGGCTATTTGTGGTCTTAGTTCCCATACAAACTGTACAATTCTTTGTTCTAATTCTGTGAAAAATGCAACTGATAATCTGATACGTATTGCACTGACTCTGTAGATTGTTTTGGGTACTACAGCCATTTTCACAACAATGATTCTTCCAATCTAAGAACACAGTGTATCTCTGCATCTGTTTGTGTCGTCTTTGAGATACTGATTGAAGAACAGAGTATAAGTCTTCTGTCTCCTTAGGCAGGTTTATTCCTTGGTATTCTTTTTGATTCGATGGTAACTGGGACTGTTTCCTTGATTTCTCTGATATTTCATTGCTGATGTACAGGAATGCAAGACTTCTACGTATTAATTTTGTACTCTATATTTTGACTGAATTCACGGATAAGCTCTAGTAGTTTTCTGATAGCAACTTTAGGATATTCTATATATAGTATCATGTCATCTGCAAACTGTGACAGTTTTACTCTTTTCCAATTTGGATTTATTTATCTTCTCTGGTTTCAGTGGCTAGGAATTCCAAAATGTGGTTGACTAAAAGTGCTGAGTGGACATAGCTGTCTCGTTCCTGACTTTAGAGGAAATGCTTTCCATTTTTCACCACTGAGAATGACTGCTGTGGGTTTGTCATATATAGCCTTCATTATGTTGGGGTGGGTACTCTCTGTGCTCACTTTCTGGAGGGTTTCTATCATAAATGGGTGCTGAACTTTTTCAAAAGCTTTTTCTGCATCTACTGACATGATCATATGGTTTTTATTCTTCAGTTTGTTAATATAGTGTATCACACTGGTTAATTTGCAGATACTGAACAATTCCTGCATTCCGGGGACAAATCTCGCTTGACCATGGTCTATGATCCTGTTAAGGTATTGCTGGATTCAGTTTGCTAGTGTTTTGTCGAGGAGTTTTGTGTGTGTGTTCATCGGTGATAATGGTTTGTAATTTTCTTTTTTTGTGATATTTTTGTCTGGTTTTGGTATCAGGGTAATGGTGGCCTCACAGAACATGCCTGAGTGTTCCTTCCCCTGGGATTTTTCTCTTTTTTTTGGAAGATTTTAAGAAAGATGAGTGATAACTCTTGTCTAAAAGTTTGAAAGAATTCACCTGTGAAGCCATCTGGTTCTGGAGGGTTTTTTTGGAAGATTTAAAATCCTAGTTTCAATTTTAGTACTTGTGACTGAACTGATCGTAGCTTCTACTTCTTCCTGGCTCAGTTCTTTCTAAGAATTCGTCTGCTTCTTCTAGGTTATCCATTTTATTGGCATACAGTATAGGCTTATAGCAGTCTCTTATGATCTTTTTATTTCTGCTGTGTCAGCTGTAAACTTCCCCTTTTTCATTTATAATTTTGTGGATTTGAGTCCTTTTTCTTGACAGCTAAAGCTTTGTCAATTTCGTTTATCTTTTCCAAGAACCGGCTTATGGCTTCATTGATCTTTCCTATTGCTTTGTCTCTATTTCATTTATTTCTGCTCTGATCTTTATGATTTCTTTCGTCTGCTGACTGTGTTTTGTTTCTCCTTCTTTATCTAGTCCCTTTAGGTGTAAGGCTGGGTTGTTTACTTGTGGTTTCTCTTACTTCTTGAGGTAAGACTTATTGCTGTAAACTCTTAGAACTGTTTCTGCTGAGTCCCACAGGCTTTGGACTGTGGTTTTGCTGTCATTTCTCTGGTGCTTTTTTATTTCCTCAGTGATACACTGGTTATTTAGTAACACTGTTAATCCTTCTGTGTTTGTGCTTTTTTATAGTTTTTCCCCCCTTAACTAATTTCTAACTTTATAGTGTTGTGATTAGAAAAGATGTTTGCTATGATTTCAACTTCCTTAAATTTACAGATGCTTGATTTGTGACCCAAGATGTAATCTATTCTGGAGAAATGTCCCATTTGCACTTTGAGAGGAAATTATATTCTGCTACTTTCGGATGGAATGTCCTATAAATATCAATTAAGTTTATCTGGTCTAATGGGTCAATTAAGGCATGTGTTTATTAATTTTGTGTCTGGATGATCTGACCAGTAGTGGGTTGTTAAAAATCCCACTGTTATCTTTTTCAATTTCTCTTTCTGTGGCTGTTAACATTCATATGTTGAGGTGCTCCTATGCTACGTGTATATATATTTACAACTCTTGTATCTTTTTCTTGGATTGATCCCTTGACCATTATATAGCGTCCTTCCTTGTCTCTTCTAACAGTTTTTATTTTAAAGTCGATTGTGTCTGATAGGTGTACTGCTACTCCAGCTTTCTTTTGATTTCTAAGCATGGTGGTTCCTTCTAGCAAACCAAATAATGAAATCCTTTTTCTCCCTTAATCTGTTCATATATTCACCTCCATAAATTGATTCACTGGTGTTTGAACGAATTGGCCAATTTGGGACAAATCCTGGTCAGAATATGTTTGGGATTCTGTGACTTATAATTTAAGAGATGCATATTTGGTCTTTGTCCCCAGTTTCAGACAAGCTGCCTTGGACTTTCTAAGCAATAAGGGCTACACAAAGGTTATCTTTTGTTGTGTTGAGGGGATATTTGAAAAGCTCTCAGGTAACCTAAGGACAGAAGTTTATAGCCAAGGGAACCAACCCTGTGACAAGAATTGGAACTTTCATTCCTGTTCACAACCTGCATCCTACCCAACCTCTGGGGAGGGGACAGAGGCTTGAGGTTCAATCAGTCATACTGTGTAATAAAGCCTCCATAAAAACTCAAAAGCAGAGGATTTGCTGATTCCAGGTTGGTGAACATGTGAAGATTTGAAAAGAATGGGGGTCAGAGACGGCAAAGAAACTGTATGTCTTTACCCCATAGCCTGTCCTATCCACCTCTTCCATCTGGCTGTTCCTGAGTTACATTCTTTTTAAGAAATTGGTGATTTAGTGAGTAAATGGACTTCCTAAGGAGGTGGTAACTGCAACTTCCAGTCTATATATAGTATGCCAGTGAGAATTCCAGGTGATAGCCTAGGCTTGCTACTGGCATCTGGGGACAGTCTTGTGAGACAGAACCCTCGGCTTCTGGTGTTATCTCTTGGTAGACAGTGTCAATATTCAACTGTAGTACACATAGCTATGTCCTAGAATGGCTTGTAGTGTGGGGGGAAAAACCCTTCCAAACATTAGAATTGGATTTAAAACCTATTTAACTGCTATCAGAAGTAATATTTTCAAGAATGATCCTGGCTCACAGAACTGTGTGGTTTGAGAAGAAAGGATGAAAGACTGGGGGATGAAGAACCTGACTTCTGGGTGGTATGGAACAGCAGCTGGGCAGCAGTCAATTATTCAAGGTAAAAAAGTTGATAATGGAGTGTAGAGATGCATCCAACTCCTGGGGAGCTGGCTCACTGCATAAAGAAACGAGAAACTAATTTTTTTAAAAAGGTAACTATTCAATCCTTGGTTACTATTATGTACAACAGCTAAACTAAAAGAAAAAAATGCTGGTTTGGGCCTTGGAAAACAGACCAAGCTCAGATTTTGATTAGTCTGAGTTTTGGTCACTTGTCTAAAAGTCATCTCCTCCCCAGGGAAAAGTTGCACAGTAACAACAGAAAGATCTCTAAGACCTCTGGTCACTAAACAGATAGTCACTAGGGAGGGGAGTCAAAATCAGGAAACTCGTGAAACCAGGGGTACAGAGTGGAGGAGCCAGCTCATTTTGTGGATTCAGTAATGGTTAACCTTTGCTAAAATAGACCATGAAAATAACTAATTTAGGAGCTAGTCTTTGGTTTTTTAATGCTGCAGAACAGAATAGCATGTTTGCATTGATGCAGGACCCACAGTTTGTTGTGGAACCATTAGAGACAATTATATATGATCCAGACACATAGGAGACTACTTCTGAAGGAAAAGCCAGTCTGGTCAACTAGATAAAAGCACTGTAAGGTTTATTTACCCGGGGTCTGTCCATCATGCCATTATACAAGTCAAGCAGAACACCCAGATGAAGCAGCCAATATGCCTCCTATGCAGGCCATGTGCGACCAGCTCTGTGATGACCGAGCTATTCACTTGCTCAATATGCCTGTTACTCCGGTCATGGTGGCACATCCCTGGTAGCCAAGATGGTAAAGAATCTGCTTGCAATGCAGGAGACCCGGGTTCGATAATCCCTGGGTCAGGAATGGCAACCACTCCAGTATTCTTGCCCGGAGAATTTCATGGACAGAGGAGCCTGGTGGGCTACAGTCACTGGGGTTGCAAAGAGTCAGACACAATTGAGTGACTAACACTTTCACTTTCATAATGTGCTTATACGTGAAAGAGCTAAACTGTGCAGGATAACTAAGTAGGAAATCAGTATGTATAAGAGTGGCGAACAGAAGTTTCCAGGACTTGACATGGGAGTCCCTAGAGCTGTTACCAAAGTCCACTGGTGAAGGTCTGAAATGTGCTACAATTAGACTGAAAATAAAAATGTAATTGTTGACGTGATTATGAAGTTGAATATTTAAGCAGGTATAAGAAAGTTGGGTCTCTTTTACATAGCTGGATGGATACCATGTCTGGCTGGGGAACATGCCCCCTATCTAGTATTACAAAATCAAATCTGTTGATGAAGTCCCAGTGCTAAGTACAGTGAGGAACATAAGTGATGATGGAATCACAATATGTGTAAGTTTGTAGAACTGGTGTTTGAGCAGGTTTTGTTAAGTGACTGTGTTTTGTCTCTTTTTAACCTGATTGTACTTTGAGGATGGAGACTCTCTCACTGGAGAACGGCTCCTCTCTAGCTATTGTTGTAAAGCAGAAGGGATGGAAAGCCATGCTTCAAGCATTTTTAACTGAACATGCTATTTGGAACCAGTGATACTGTCTGAGCCCACAGCATAGAATAGAAGCTGCAGTGCTGGTAGGGACAAAATTCTCTGTGCCACAGTCCTATGTGAAGGGCAGACTGAGGCTTATGGCAAAAATCTGAGTGCCTCCCAGCAAAGGCATCTTGGACTTCAAACGAGAGAGTTTCTACTTAAAGGGTGTTTACTGATAGTCTAGGACATTATTAATTAAAGCTACTCATAAACTAAAGGACATAAAGTGATCTTGAAGTCTGAAATACCCGTAACATCTGGGATGATGGAGAAACACCCAAATAGGGAAGGCAGTGCCTAGAAGTGTTCCCTAATAACACGGAAATGGTTTATAAAGAATCATGCTCTCTGGGGACTATTAGGAGGAAACACTCACAGCTCCAGTGCCGCTGTTCCTCTAGGACAGACTTAGGAATCAACAGAGGACCTGCTGGAACCAACTGCCAGGTAGACAGCACGCTATGAAAAGCTCTAAAGTGAACCGCCAAGAGCTGCTGGGATTATGGGTAGCAGTTCCAGGGTGAGTAGATAACATACTACTTGGAAGTCCACCACTCTGACTGAGGAAGATAAAAAACAAATCAGTTGGTTCAGTAAGGTTGAAATGCATGCTGTTTTCCCAGCAGTGATGAAAGAACTGAATGGTGATAAACATCCCCTATCTTTGACTTTTACTGACTCATGGACAGTGGCCAATGGCCTGACCATATGGTCAGGCAGGAGGGATGTCCATATGGGACACACAGCCCTGTGGAATCTGTGGGAATTAGAGGGATGCATTAAAGTAGGACATGGTGATGCCCATTCGAGCTCTTTTCCAGGCTTGGAAGGTGAATGGACTCACAGGCAGATATCCCCCTGTGCTCTCCTGAGACTGCCACCTGCATCCAAGAATTAAGTGGATATGGGGTTAGTGCAGCAATGTGAGCCTGGCTTAACCTAGACACACGCTTCTTGTACACTCTGATGCACAAAATGCCACTAAGAACTGTTCTGTCTGCCAGCAAAAAAAAGACAGAGACTGCAGACGGCTGTGTGGCATATTCCCGGGAGCATATTTCCAGATATATTTCCAGCCCTGAACAAATCTGTCAAGTTACCGGGTAGCCCTGGGTGACTTTGCTGACTCCAGGCCAGGCTTTTCTCACTCAGCGGTAGGGGCAAGTGCTCAGTGTTGTAAGAGAAATGGAACAGAAGACAGTGCACCAATCTGGATGGCTAAGCTCCATTTCTTCAGAGTAAGAACACATTTGCACAGCCCATAATGTCCAGTGGGTAAAGGCAGCCCCTCAGAGAGAGTCTGATAGAGAACTGAACAGGTAACCAAAACCCTGGCTGTCTAAATGGCGAGAGAGAGGTGTGAGAGGCTGGCCTGCAGGACAGGAAGAGCTAGAGGTGGGTCTGCACAGGGTAGAGTCCAGTGCTGTTCTGGGAGGGAGGAGGTGGCAGAGGCTGCTAGTGTGATTACGCAGCTCTTACCAAGGGCAGAGGACACTGGGGTAAGAACTTTTTGTTTCTTTCTTTCTCAGATCACCTCAACCTTTTTCTCCCTCTGAGGTAGCAGTCAGATGACCAAAGTGGCAAGTGCAAGAACAGAGATGATTTCTAAGCCAGAAACTGTAAATATGTGTCTTAATCCTTGTTACAATTCCTAGGGGCTGTGATGAACCTTCACTCCATCGAGCAAAACCAGGGCTAACAGCCCACCCACTCTGCACCCCTGTAACCTTACCTTGTTTGAGAAGTGGATGAGGGGGAGGCACTTGCCAGACTAAGTACTGCTGTCTGTAATCTAGACTGGCCCAGGGGCTGAACCTAAGTCACTTCGAAAGGTAGAAAAATTTGAGTATGAATGAAGGAAAAAAGGAGGTGGGGGGGGGACTCAGAGCAAAAGATCATACTGTCTGTGTTTGGCCCCAAACTCCTAGTTTATCCCTCCCCCCAATTCCTTCCCTTTGGCAACCGTAAGTTTATTTTTCATGTCTGTGAGTCTATTTCTGTTTTCTAAATAAGTTCATTTGTATCTTTTTCTTTTTTTAACATGTAAGTGAGATCATATGATACCACTTATGAGAATCTGATTTCCTTCCTTCCTCAATCAGAAGTTCATGTAGCAATCTGGACTTATACTGACCCCTTAATCTGTGGGATCCAACACTCTTTACAAGTACAAAGTGTCAGAACTGGGTTGGATTACAGGCTATCCAGCAGGTATTGGATAACAGCTTGGTGGTGTGGGAAGAACTACCTCACCTCCTCACACACACACAGAGGAATTGGTTTCAGAACCCTTTTTACTGTTCTATTTCTAAACTTTATTAATTTTACCAATTAGTTCGTAAGTGATACTGTATTACTGTTTTTGGTTAGGTTACAAGCCAGACTCAGAATAAAATGGAAACTTCTCCCTCTGTGCATTAGATGCACCAGTCATCTACTCTTTGAATACCTTTTATACCTTACTTATGACACCACTGTGCGTGTGTGTGCGCTAAACTGCTTCAGTTGTGTCCGACTCTGTGCAATGCCATAAACCACAGCCTGCTAGGCTAATCTTAGAACTCAATTTTGGGGGAGCTAGGTGAAATTCTTGCATTAAAAGGCTTCACTAAGATAGTTAACTTAAACCACATCAAACTGCCAACATGTGGCTGTTAACTTCAAAAAGCAACTTTGTACAGTTCAACCTAATAGTTATAAACTGCCATCGTTAATTCAAGAATATTTTCACAGAAAATCAACAATGGTATGTAATTTTTCTAAATTATTGGTATAGCAGTAGGTATAGCATTTGTTTACAATATTTTAACCACCCTCATACTGGAGTGAATTTAACATTACCGTGTATATAAAAAGGCTTTCTTCAACTTCTGAAAAGAAATTGTGGTAAAAATTATGATATCAGTGGTATGATATTATGGAAACAAAACTTTAAGTATCAATTCTTATTCCCCATCTAAAATGTAAAGCCCTAAGGAGGTCACTGGTTGCTTTAAGGGGCTCCATAAACACATAAGCCAAATTTATATGTGAGTGCATACATCATGCATATTTTCTCCTGGGGGAGAATCCCAAGAGAATTCTCAAAAACCTAAGGTCCCAAATAACTTCTGAGAGTTTTGAAATGACATTTCTGAGTATAAAGAGTCCAATGTAAATAAACTCTTATATTCCATTTTGTTCAAGAAAGGATTAAAAGTAACAAAAATGTAGAAGGAATGAAACTCATTATAGATTAATGCTTTCATTCTTCTGGAAACTATGTGGATAAGTAAACATTTTTCAGCAGACTGAAAAGACATTTGCCTTTCATCCAAGGTTTGTAAACTTGCTTCTAAATGTTTCCACATGTTTTTAATGATGAACAAATTAAAGAGGAAGATGAGGACAAAGAAAAAGGAACTAGAGTAGGAAAAAGGAAAATGTGAGATAAATGAGACAATACATGAAAGGTTAACATAAAATCAGAATAGGTAAATTTTTTTTCTAACCCAAAGGTAATGAATACAATCATAAAAACAAACAAGCAAAACAATGAAGAAAAGAGCAACTAACCATGTAATAGATTTACCTTTGCAAAGACCGCTGGAAAATAAAAGAAAGGAGGTACTGAAACAATGTGGAAGGGACCGAAAATTGAAAAAGAAAAAAGATTAAAAGGAAAAAGAGGGAAGAAAAATAAAGAATATACCATATTTTCAATAAAAATCTTATTCTGAGGACAATGTTTCAGGCTTTTCTGGAGCTTAATGAAAAAGGATAAAACTAACCTGTTGTACAAACTCCAAGGGTACTGGTGTGGCTTGTGTAAATGCTTCCAGATGAATGCCATGCACAGGGTCTTCAACTATCAGGCAGCCAATGTCAAACCATCTGCAACAGAAGGTATGAGAGTTTCAAGTTGTATATGTGCTAAGTTCTATGAATTGATAAAGTACTGTCCTTCAGATAAAACACTACCAGATTGATTAAAAGATAAATCATAAAAACAGCATATAAAATTGCCCTGTTGGCTTAATTTCAAGAGGAGGGGGAATAATGGGGAAGAACAACAAAAATAATTGAAAACCACGCATCACGAAAAACTCCTTTTCTCGCTAAGATTTGGGGAGAAGAATGGCAATTCAGTTCAGTCGCTCAGTCATGTCCGACTCTTTGTGACCTCATGAATGGCAATTAGAGGTGCTCAAATATGCAATAGATAAATTTATTCATCTGAAAATGCAAACAGCTTATCATAATTTAAAACATCATTTGCTAATATATGGGAAATTTTATACTACCAACTCTATGATTAGTATATAGCCAAGCTGCAAGGTTACTAGCTAACTTAAAAAATAAGCTCATTCAGGAAATTACAAACCCTCTCCTCATTCCTGATAAATCTTTGTAATCACAATTTCTGAATTGTTCACAATGAATCAGACTTTGAGGACAGCTTCATGAAATCAAGAAAAATTTCTTCCATTTTAAGATACACATTAAAAAGTGAAACATTTTAAAACTGACTTAGGTGAGGTTATCAGTACATCATCAGCATTTTAATTAACCAGAAGCAGGAAATCACTGTTCTAAATGGGAAGATACAGAGCAAGAAAATTTAAAAATATGTAGATTAAAGTGCTATGAAATTAAAGTTCTACAGATTAGGAAAATTTTTTTTAACATATTCAAAGAAACAAAACAGTGAACAGAATAACAACTTTGCTTGAGTGGTAAAATGGCAGTTCATTATGTCTACAGTATTCATATCCCAAAACTTTGCTTCAAATTGAGAGCCTTAAATAATTTATCTTACATGAATCATTATTTGAAGTATTTTATTTGGTATATGAATCATTATTTTATTTGGGATATGACTCAGTATTTGATTGTACACAATGTGTATCGTGCAGACAGCAGAGGACTGCAGTGACTCAGCTCCCAGGCATGGCAGACTTCCTGAAAAGCAGCGCCCCTGAAGGTACAAGCAGTCTTCTCGCAACGCCTGTGCTCTCATGCCCCTGTGTGTCAAGCTGAGCATCCCATTCTCCTCCAACTCAAATCTAAAGTGCCATCACTGTCATGGTCACGGAGACCTCTTCAGCACCTCTCCTGGTGCTGCTGGCCCAGTAACTTTGCCTTCTCCCTCCGCCCTCCTGTCCTTCTACCCAACCTCCACTCTCCACCCAGAAGAGGAAGAGTGGCGGTCTCCACTGTCCATGCTCAAGGACAGCCACCAAGGAACTCTCTCTTCCTCCTCACCCTCTCCTTGTAGCTGGTGAAATAAGGCAGACTTGGCCAAATCCTATAAGGAAGTCACCTGGACTTAAGAAAAATGGTAGTTCCAAGACTCTGGATTTTATGTAACAGAAAAAAATCGAAATAGAACCTGAGGAGCTGATACAGGTATGCCAGTTGGTATTTTACCAAAGAAAGACTATCACCATCACCGGTTACTTCCTATAAGGACATTTTAATCCATTTCACACATAACCCAGTATTTCTAAACTTGATAGGTTGATTTCAGACTAAGGACAGTTCATGCTTAGATGGTATTTTTCCATTTTGGTACACAAGATGCTCATTTTCCTCATGGAGCATGAACTGATGCAAAGGTCATCACAGATAGCTAGGTCTTTACTCTGTTAGGCTCTGCTCTGTTAGGGGCCAAACAACACTGGTCTCTTCTTGCCTTTGTTATAAGCATGCATTTCTCTATCTTCTGTGCATTTATTTCCTATGGGAACATCACAAAGATTAGTAGCCAAAGCAAACTATCAAGTGTTTTGGGTTGTGGGTTTGCTGTTTGCTCTCATGTTCTTCCTCTATCCCCCTTCTGTATCTTAATATCACAAACTTTCCATCCTCTCTCATCCTTGACCATACTGGAAACCATCAACAGACTTCTTAATACTACTTATTTGCTACTCTTCTGCTCAGAAAGGCATTAATATTTGGCAAGAAAAATACCACATGTAGGTATGATGGTGCAGTTGATGGTGGACCAATGAAAATGGATGAGATTATAAATTATAACCAAAGGTATCCGAGAGCTGCAGGAGCAAGGAAGACAAAATTGAGGAACATTCTCAACAGAGACAACTTTATAATGTTACCCTTTAAGACCTGCAGCTGATGCTGAGTACTACCCAGCCTGGACTCAGGTCAGTCGTGACTGCAGTGCACCAAACCACCCCTCTCACACACCTCACTACTGTTTACTACAGCAAACAGTGAACCTTCTCAGGATTATCTGAAGACTCGTGAGTTTCTTATAAACAATACCTGGCTTTAAAAGACTGTGAGGTGAGGCATCGACAAAGACAGCGCCTTATCGTTACACCAAAAGGAGGCCAAATGAGGCCCATACACTAGATTTAGGAGACAAGGATCTGTAACGACCCATACTAAAAAAAACAGGTACAGGTAGTCACAACAGAAGAAAAGATATACTCAATAGATAAACTGAATCTATTAAAAAAAAAAAGTGTTTAGGCTATAGAGCAGCAGACAGGCCACTAGAAGATCCTCAAACTAAAGAACAGAGAGGAAAAGTCGAGTGAGCAAGCAGAGGGAAGTGGGGACCACCTAAGAAACGGAGGGCACAGTCAGAAGGTGAGCGATGTGTCACCGGAGTCCGAGAGAGAAGATGGGCCAGAAGCCAGTGCTAAAGGTAAAAGGCTAAGAACTTTCCAAAACGGACAAAAGACACACATCTAGTGAAAGAAGGAATCAAGCTTGGTGAATCCACAGAACACAGCACACCTATACATACCACAGTAAAACTGCAAAAACACAGTGACAAAAAAAATAGTAAATGTAGCAAAACAACACATTCTCTTCACAGAAACAAGCTGGAGAGCTGAGGCAACAGAAATGATGGAAGCCAGCAAGTAGTACAATGACAACTTTAAAGTATTACATAAGAAGAATCTGCCCATCTTTTCCAGAGAAAACACCCTACGGAAACAAAGGTACATAAAGGCATTTTCGGACAAAAGCTAAGAGAACTCGTGGCTAAAGTCTAATGGAGTACAAAGAATGTTTTTAGGCACAGTGAGAATGATCTCAGACTTAAAACCAAAAATGAAGGACGGTCTTCAAAGAATAAATGTAAGTGAACAGAGTGCACAGAATAATAACAGTATCTTGAGTTTAAAATATATGCACAATTAAGATAACTTACAATACTGTACAAGATGTAGGGGGTAAATCTTATTATCAACAGTCATAATTTCTACTATAATGTAACACATGGAAAAGGCATGATGGAATCTCTAAGGTAACCTTTACATCAATATTAAAAGGTTAATAGAGGGGAAAAAATGAAATAATAATGATCAGTGGATTGCTGCTTGGTGTTTATACAGAAAGTTCAAACTTCCCAACCGAATATTCAGAGCTCTTTAATCTGTCCCCAAACTACTCCTGACTTTCTGTCCAACAATGTTCAGCCAAGCTGACATAATCTCTGACACCTAAATATGTCTTAATCATCTTCACACTCTTCCTCCACATAGCATGTCCTACCTATTCTTTTTCACTTATCCGAATTTTAACTACTCTTCAAACTTCAGTTCAAGTACCAATCATTCACGACTCTTATCTGACACTATTCCACATCAAATTATTTCCAGTGAAAATGTATGTAACATTTCCTATAAGTAAAGATTTACAAACTGATTTAAAACTGTTTATCTGTGTATATATTTTCTCTCCTACCTGGTCTATAATAGACTCTCAAAGTTGGAGTACATTTTTGTACACTATAGCTACAAAGTACTAAGCACAGTGTTACTCAATACTAAAACAAAAATTAAATGCATCAAAGTCGCTCAGTCATGTCCAACTCTTTGCAACCCCATGAACTGCACAGTCCATGAATTCTCCAGGCCAGAGTACTGGAGTGGGTAGCCCTTCGCTTCTCCAGGGGATCTTCCCAACCCAGGGATACAACCCAAGTCTTCCGCATTGTAGGTTGATTCTTTACCAGCTGAGCCACAAGGGAAGCCCCAAAGCAACAAAATCACACGGTAAATAGGAAGAAGGTAGCTCTCAACAGTTGGGAAGTTATTTTTATATAAGGCAATTCTGCAAATTAAAAAAAATTCTCCAATCAAAAAATCCATCTATTAAAAGTTTAATGCCCTCAAAAACAACGGCAAATTATGCTGTTAGAGGTTTTTTCCCAACCTACATAGATGAGAGGTAGTGCTCAACAGAACCCTAACCTGGTGACTGCCTCCAGGCCATCTTGCCAGACCTCCCATTCCCCTGGACAGCTATGCACAATGATTGTGTTTGTTACAGAAGTCAGCATCCAAGTCAAAGCTACACCACTGCATCTTATTTAATTGATAATTAACAGTCTTAGAATTCAGGCAACACAATATAAGTTTTATAATTAAAAAGGAGAACACAAGAGTAGAAATGTGAGCTAGGCTACACAGGTCACATAATGAGATGATACAGCTAGACTATAACATATTTTCTGTCTGGTTCTAAAATAAGATACATTGTTTTACTAGACATTCAGTGTGACAAATTCTATTTTTGCTCCTAAGAGAAATGTAATAAGCCACTCACTGAACCCATTATACACCAACAAACTGGACAAGCTAGAAGAAATGCATGAATCCCTAAAAACGCACATAATCTACTAAGACCGAAGCATTGCAGCAGCATTTCCAACAATCAAGGCATGGCAGCAACCTAAGTGTTTGTCCATGAAAAACAAAATGTGATTTACATATACACATTCAAACACACACACATATATATACATGTGATGTGGTATATATATTTATATGCATGTGCATATAAAATAGTATCTTATTCCATTAAAAAGGAAGGAAAACCTTGCCATCTGCAATAATATGGATGGAATTAAGGTAATTAAAGTAAGTCAGAGAAAGATAAATACCATATGCTCTCCCTTACCTGTGGAGGGGAGGAAGTAAATTCACAGATACAAAGGACAGATTGGTGGATGAGAGGCAGGAGTGGGAGACAGGGTAAAACGGATAAAGGGGATTAAAAGGTACAAACTTCCAGTTATAAAATAAGTCACGAAGATGTAATGTACAGTGTGGGATTAATGAATAATGAATTTTGCATATTTGAAAGTTGCTAAGAAATGAAAAGATCTTGTCATGAAAGTTCTCTTTATATGAAAGAAACAATTATAACTATGCTTTTTTTTTTTTTTTTTACTTACTTGTCAGGAAGCAATTCTGCAATGAAGTTTTCTACTGACACAGCCGTCTGTTTTTCATGAATCACTCCAGCTCGACGCAAGCTATCTATCCGTTCCTGGGCACCCTGAATATAAAGTGTATATTAGAAGCTACTTCAAGTTAATCAGTATTAAATATGCTAATTGATGATTATATAAGTAATATGTGTACACATTTATACCCAAATACATATATACTCATTATAAACATGAAAACATACAGAACAACAGAGAGTAAGTAGTGAAGAAGCTCGCTCATATTCCCCTTAGTATTGATAGTCTCCAACACATCCTCTAAGTTATTCCTATATGCAGTATTATTCTGGTTGCTATTGTGAAATGGATGATTTTATATTCCGTGGTCTAATTGGTCATTACTAACTTAAGAAATCTATGTGCTTTTTAATGTTTATCTGGCAAGAGGCCATCTTAAATGTTTCAATCCTAGTACTTCTTTGGTTGATTCCTTCCAATTTTTCTGGGTAAGCAATCTTATCAATAGTAAATATGCTTTTTTCTCCTCTGAGTCCTTTTACATATATGGCCATGGATGGAGGAGCATGGTAGGCTACAGCCCATGGGGTTGCAAAGAGTCGGACACGAGTGAGTGACTTCACTTTTAAAATATGCACCAAAATGACAGTTTTTTTTAACTGCAGTGTATTCATTACACCAAAGTTTATTCAAGAAAATAATTGCCATTTATGAAATAAAACTGAGGGGCTGAGAATACTATACAGATAACTCAAAAATCATGAATGAAATATATATCTATAGTAGGAAACTAAAAGCTGGATTACTACAGCTGCCATTTACTGCTTTCATTTTAATCACTTCATAAAAGTTGAATGACAGTATGAGAATTAGTTCAAAAAGCTAGATAGAACACTGAGTAAAACTAGTCATGGATAACACACCTATTTCTATCATAAACAGCAGCACTAGGCAGTGAATGAGATTATGAGGTCAATTCTTCTTCAAAAACAAAAATTAAGAAAGCCAAGGCACTTTTAGAAACAACAGAATCTACTTCAGAGACAAATAAAAAAAAAAAGAAGTGACAACTGTGTGAGAACATGTAAACCAACTTGTCATTAGTTGCTAAACATGAAAGATGAAAGAAGATGTGACTTAAACTAGAACGGAATCAAGCTGTATTTCTGCTTACTCTTGTATCTCGGCTACCTAGCACAGCATCTAACTTAACAGGTACTCAGTAAGAACTTACAACATGAAAAAGTGAACAAGAGAAACATCAAGGGCTTCTAAAGGCCTACAGAGCTACCGTTAGGAATCTAAATATGTAAATATGGCATCACCAAATTGAATAAGGAGGTCACTACTGAATCTGGAAGAAAATACAACAGCTAAGATGAACTTAATTCTTTGTATGGGATAAAGTAAATCTGCCTAATTCACCCCTCCCAAAAGGCAGTTATGGCTAATTTTTATTTTAAAAATGTTTAAATAAATGTTAATTCAGTAAAAACTATTAGGGGATTAGTGGGCTGTTTAGAGATTCATTCACAACTTTTTAAAGATGGTATCTCAACTATGTACCATAAAAAAATAGTCCTGGATTTCATGCTCCCAGGAAACAGGAACTCAGTCAGTTCATTTTTAACTACCCTACAGCACAGGGCTTATACTGCATAAGGTTCACAAAATATTTACCTGAAATGAATTAGCACCTATGAAAGATAAAATGGTGAGTTGGGAAGACAAGTTTACTTCTTGCTTTTATTCATGGAATCCAGAAAATGCAGAGTGGGTAAATCAGCCTCTCTCCTCCTCTGACCACAGCATTTACTTAAATGTACATCTTTTAGAGTCACAAGTAGAGACACTTTAATATTAGTCCCATGTTTTGAGAAGGGAATTTTATTTTTCAGCAGTGAAAGTGAAGTTGCTCAGTCATGTCTGACTCTTTGTGAGCCCATGGACTATAGCCCACCAGGCTCCTCCATCCACGGGATTTTCCAAGCAAGAGTACTGGAGTGGGTTGCCGTTTCCTTCTCCAGAGGATCTTCCCAAGCCAGGAATCGAACCCAGTCTCCCACATTGTAGGCAGACGCTTTACTGTCTGAGCTACCAGGGAACTTAGCAGTGAAGGGTAATAAAAAACTAGGTAGTTTAAAGGCTTGGTTAATTTGAAATAATTATTTCAGAACTGAAATAAGATGCAGAAAGGCCTCTAGAGATTACACTGTGCTCTGAGAGCTTAAACTAAGCAACTTGGTCCAAATAACCAAAATTCCACACTTCATAATTTCTAATGAATAATAACAACATGTCTGTTGAATATAACCTATAAGATAGTGGTTCTCAGTAAAAGTAATACTTAGCATTAAAGAAGTCTTGGGAGCTTCCTAACTTTAATTATGGTTGATTGATTTCCTTACATCAAAAAAGCAAGAGAGTTCCAGAACAACATCTACTTTTGCTTTACTGACTATGCCACAGCCTTTGACTGTGTAGATCACAGTAAACTGGAAAATTCTTCAAGAAATGGGAATACCAGACCACCTNTGAGTCAGAGTGAACTCCAGGAGCTGGTGATGGACAGGGAGCCCTGGCGTGCTGCGATTCATGTGGTCTCAAAGAGTCGGACACTACCTGTCTCTTATACACATCGTGGATCACAATAAACTGGAAAATTCTTCAAGAAATGGGAATACCAGACCACCTGATCTGCCTCCTGAGAAATCTGTATGCAGGTCAGGAAGCAACAGTTAGAATTGGACATGGAACAACAGACTGGTTCCAAATCGGGAAAGGAGTACGTGAAGGCTGTATATTGTCACCCTGCTTATTTAACTGACATGCAGAGTACATCGTGAGAAATGCTGGACTGGATGAAGCACAAGCTGGAATCAAGATTGTAGGGAGAAATATCAAAAACCTCACATATGCAGATGACACCATACTTATGGCAGAAAGCAAAGAAAAACTAAAGAGCCTCTTGATGAAAGTGAGAGGAGAGTGAAAACGTTGGCTAAAAACTCAGCATTCAGAAAACTAAGATCATGGCACCTGGTCCCATCACTTCATGGCAAACAGATGGGGAAACAATGGAAATAGTGACAGACTTTATTTTTGGGGCTCCAAAATCACTGCAGATGGTGACTCCAGCCATGAAATTTAAAGATGCTTGCTCCTTGGAAGAAAAGTTATGACCAAAATAGACAACATATTAAAAAGCAGAGACATTACTTTGCCAACAAAGGTCCGTCTAGTCGAAGCTATGGTTTTTCCAGTGGTCATGTATGGATGTGAGAGTTAGACTATAAAAAGCTGAGTGCCAAAGAATTGATGCTTTCGAACTGTGGTGTTGGAAAAGACTCTTGAGAGTCCCTTGGACAGCAAGGAGATCTAACTGGACCATCCTAAAGGAAATCAGTACTGAATATTCACTGGAAGGACTGATGCTGAAGCTGAAATGCCAATACTTTGGCCATCTGATGCAAACTGACTCATTTGAAAAGACCCTGATGATGGCAAGGATTGAAGGCGGGAGGAGAAGGGGACAACAGAGGATGAGACGCTTGGATGGCATCATCTATTCAACGGACATGAGTTTGAGCAGGCTCTAGGAGTTGGTGATGGACAGGCAGGCCTGGCATGCTGCAGTCCATGGGGTCGCAAAGAGTCAGACACAACCTAGCAACTGAACTAAACTGAAATAATTTCATAGGCATAAAGGAAAACTTAGATTTAGTTCAAAAAACCATTCACTTCAAATAAAAGCAGATGCATAGAAAAAAAAAATTTGGTTTGAAATTTCAATACTCTGCTTTATTTTCTTCTCATTAGCTCCCTCTAGTGTACCCAAAATAAACAACTGATAATATTACACATCAGTTTGACATTTATATCAGTTTCAATGAATTTGAAGCTTGTATTAAAGACTGCGGAAAAGGAAACCATGTCTAAATTTGAAGGGCAAAAACCAATACTGAAACAAATCTGTCAAATAACAGCAAAATCACAACATTAACTGTTCATAAAATACGGTTTTTACAGAAAATAATCTCCAGCCTTTCAAGCTCAGTATCTACTTATCTAAAGTATCTTTGAAGTAATGACATTTAGCACAACAAAATATTGAAGACTCAAGCCTTACAAACCATGAAATTCTGAGTTATATTCCAAAAATCATGTAGTGATCACTAGAAAGTATTAACGACTTATCAGCTGACAACTTTATCTGGTCCNAGGCCTGGTGTGCTGTGATTCATGGGATTGCAAAGAGTCAGACACGACTGAGTGACTGAACTGAGCTGAACTGAACGACACACCTGTAAACATCTGTGATCTTGCCATCTGGGTATCTGCTTTGGTGAGGTTTCTGTTCAGGTCTCCCCCCTCTCCATTTTTTTTCTGCTTTTTAAATCAGTTTTTCTTGGAGTATACTTGATTTACATTGTTGTGTTAGTTTCAGGTATACAGTCAAGTGAATCAGTTACGCATATACATATATCCCTTCTTTTTCAAATTCTTTTCCCATATAGACCATTGCAGAGTATTGACCAGGGATCCCTGTGCTATACAGTAGGTTCTTATTAGTAATCTATTTTTTATATAGTAATGTGGCTATGTTGGTCTCAATTGCCCAGTTTATCCCTTGTCCCCTTCTCCCTGGTAACCATATGTTTGTTTTCTACATCTGTGACTCTATTTCTGTTTGTAAATATGTGACGTTGTACCAATTTTTTAGATTCCACCTTTAAGTGATATCATATGATGTTATGTGATATTTGTCTTTCTTTTTATGACTTATTTCACCCAGTATGACAGTCTCTAGGTCTACCCATGTTGCTGTAAGTGGCATTATTTACTTCTTGGCTGAGTAATGTTCTACTGTGTATCAGTCCCATATCTTCTCCACTCATTCATCTGTCAATGGACATTTATGTTTTTTCCATGTCCTGGAGGTTCTTTCCCTCCAACTTTTAAATCAGATTGTTTTCTTATTGTTGAATTTTAAGAATCCTTTGTATATTTTGCATGACAGTCCTTTATCAAATGTGTCTTTTGCCAGTATTTTCTCCCAATCTGTGGCTTGTCTTCTCATTCACTTTACATTACCTTCACAGAGCAAAAGGTTTTCATTTTAATGAAATCCAGCTCGTCAGTAATTTCTTTCACGGACTGTGCCTTTAGTATGATACAGTTTACTTTTTCAGATATTTTAATTCATACCAAATAATGAAGGAAATTTGCTAGATCTGCTCCCAGAGCCTTATAAAGGCTCATGAAGGGCCCTGATATCGAAGCTTCATTTGCTCCATAGGAAGTAGGCCTCCAGCAAATGTTATTATCTATTGTATCAAGATAGACAATTAAAACCAAGAAAATTTATTTGCAACATCTCGTAGGAAGACTGTACGGACACACACACACATACACACACATACACATTCTTTTGTTTGTCCCTAATAGCTACTACACAACTGAAGCAACTAGTAACAACCCATGAAGCAGACTGAAAGCAGATTCTCCAGTTGTTCTTGAGCTCTCACCACACTGGTTGTACTTCACGGGAGTTTGTGTGCTTGCTTCCTACACTCAATCTTAGCCAAAAGGCCAAGATGTGAAGTGTGTGCTTGCTTTCTGAGTGCTGTAGACACATGGTCAGATTTTGGCTGGCGAACCAGGGGAGCAAAATGTTCATAAATTCTCATCGCTACATAACAGAATCCAACTAAATGATTTATATACTTAAGAGCTTCTTTTATTCAGTAATTTCCAAAGAAGAGGTTGAGATTCATGATCGATAATTAAAGAGTTGGAAAATGTTTTAAAGTATGATATGAAATAGTAAAAATGAATAGAAGAGAATAAACCGAATAGAAAATATGATGATAACTTTCATATATATACATACATATATGATAACAGCTGTCCTTGAAACTTCTGCCTCTGTGAATGTGTGTGTACTGATTGTCATGGTAAGTGCAACTTTTATTGTGTATAGTGATCAAAAATTGAGTGCCGTTTTCCTGAGTAGTCAACATTCCCTCTAGAACGAACATAAAAGCTTTTTATGTTTGAATATTTGAATACAGACATGTACAAGTTGTTGGGGGTATTTGTGTATTTGTCACCTTCTTTTAACCTTCAAAATTCAACAGAATCCTGCTGATGTATGTTTGGACGCATATCAACTTCCGTGTAAAACTTCAGCTCTCTTATTTGACACCTTGCGCTCTCTTCTGATGTACCTGTGGACTCCGGTGTGTCTTGGGATCCTGCCATTAAGTGCTTGTTCATAGAAGGGTTTCTCTTGATGATACATGAGATGGGTAAAGGAATAATTGTGTCTTAACCTTTATCCTTGATCAGCCAGGGAGGAGAAGAGACAGTGAGATGGTGGACTTTGGAGTGGCCTGTAATTTCCTCCATTTAGTATAACAGAGAACGCAGGATACCAAAAGTGTAGGCTTCTCCCTGAATGGAGAGATGAAAGTGATTCTTTTATATCCCGCCTGGGCCCATGGACACAGAGCTTTCTGATCACCACTCCCAGCAACTTCTTCAGCATCCCTGAGCTGTGAAGGGCTCACACTGGGCCATTCTTCCTGCCTGTGCCGTCTTTGTCTACTTTTGGTCCCTGTATAATACTTGTCACAGTTAAAGCCACATTCCTTGGAAAGTTTCATCCTGGGGCAGCTTGGCCTTTATAGAAAGATTTTATGCTTATTTTAAGCTGTGATTATAATTGGGATGATTAAGGCCCATGAGGGGCCAAGATAAACAGCTGAGGGTCCTGTTCGTGAAAGAGTGGGAGAGGGAGAGGGTGGGATGATTTGGGAGAATGGCATTGAAACATGTATAATATCATGTAAGAAACGAATCGCCAGTCTAGGTTTGATGCAGGATACAGGATGTTTGGGGCTGGTGCACTGGGATGACCCAGAGAGATGGTATGGGGAGGGAGGTGGGAGGGGGATTCAGGATTGGGAATCCATGTACACCCGTGGCAGATCCATGTTGATGTATGGCAAAACCAATACAGTATTGTAAAGTAAAATAAAGTAAAATTTTAAAAAAATGAACTGGATTGTCCACACCATGTCAGAAACTAAAACTAATATGCATTAATTATAATTACTAGGTTACAGAAAGTACATTTGGAGGGGAGTAAAAATGTGCTCCACTCCTTTGCCGCCTTTATCTTGCTATTTGCTATTGTTGATGTTGTTTAGTCATGCAGTCGTGCCCAGCTCTTTGCAGTCCTGTGGACTGCAGCATGCCAGGCTTCCGTGTCCTTCACAATCTCTCAGAGTTTGGTCAAACTCATATCCATTGAGTTGGAGATGCTATTTAAACATCTCATCCTCTGCCACCCCCTTCTCCTTTTGTTTTCACTCATTCCCAGCATCAGGGTATTTTCCAGTGAGTCAGCTCTTCCCATCAGGTGGCCAAAGGATTGGAGCTTCAGCTTCAGTGTCAGTCTTTCCAGTGAATATTCAGGGTTGATTTCCTTTAGGATGAACTGGTTTGATCTCCTTACAATCCAAGGGACTCTCAAGAGTCTTATCCAGCACCACAGTTCAAAAGCATAAATTCTTCAGCACTCAGCCTTCTTTATGGTCCAGTTCTCACATCCATGCAGGACTACTGGAAAACCGTAACTTTAATTATATGGACCTTGGTCAGAAAAGTGGTATGTTTAATATCTTTTTAATATGCTCTCTAGGTTTTTCATTGCTTTCCTTCCAAGAAGCAAGTGTATTTTAATTTCTTGGCAGCAGTCACTGTCTACAGTGATTCTGGAGCCCAAGAAAATAAAATCTGTCCCTGCTTCAACTTTTCCCCCTTCTGTTTGCCATGAAGTTATGAGACCAGATGCCTTGATCTTATTTTTTTTAGTTTAAGCCAGCTTTTTTCCCTCTCTTCTTTCACTCTCATTAAGAGGTTCTTTAGTTCCTCTTCACTTTCTGACATTAGAGTGGTATCATCCACATATCTGAAATGTCTTACTATTAATTTCCCCCAAAAGACATCATTGTACATTTTACATCAGACTCAATCAGTTTTAAGACATATTTTTAGGAATATCAGTGTTAACCACCTATTAATATTTCAACATATTGAGTAGCAATACTAACAGTTGTGTTTAGTTACTAAGTCATGTCCTACTTTTTGTGACCTTGTGGACTGCAGCACACCAGGCTCCCCGTCCTCCACTATCTCCCAGAGTTTACTAAAATTCATGTCCATCGAGTCAGTGACACTATCTAACCATCTCATCCACTTTCACCCCCTTTTCCTTTTGCCTTCAATCTTTCCCAGCATCAAGTTCTTCTTCAATGAGTTGGTCTTCTCTTCACATCAGTTGGCTGAAGTATTGGAGCTTCAGCATCAGTCCTTCCAATGAATATTCAGAGTTGATTTTCTTTAGGATTGACTGGTTTGAGTTCCTTGCAGTCCACTAAATCAGATTTATTTTAAAAGAAAATTAAAATGTGAAAAATATAATTTGCATTTCAACTTGATGTATGATAGATCAATAATGGAAACTTTTCAGTGTATTAGAATAATGTCAGTGTATGGCAAAACCACTACAATATTGTTAAATAATTAGCCTCCAATCAAAATAAATAAATTTATATTAAAAGAATAAGTCATTAATTAAAACACTCCTATTAACATCATCTAATCTCATAGCACATGATATGAATTAGAATGTCTTTAGCAAGATATACATAATGAGTATAAATAGATATTTTGGAGTTAATATATATTTATTTATTGGCTATGTGCCCTTATTTAAAATAATTAAAATCATAGTTAAACCATTTATATTTATAGGAGTTGTGCATTAATCTTCTAATAGGCTTCAATGCCTGTAACTGTGACATGTTCAATATATCTTAAACACCATAGCCAAGGTTTATCTTCTTAAGATCTGCCCTCAGCGTATATTTTTTTCACATCGTGATGCCTCTTTATACCTTCATACCTTGAGACAGAGCACCTATACACAGAGTTCCCATGTAGCTCCGTTCCCCTTCCCCAATCCATGCTGTGCACACGAGAGCTGTCTTCCGAATGCCGGAGATGATCTCCACGCTCAGCTCAGCTGCGACCTTCCTTCCAAAGCCGACTGAACCCTCGCATTCTCCTGGAACTCCCTGCCCTGCTCCTTTCCTCTGAACTCCCAGAACGCCTTCTGACTTAACATGCCCCCTGCTGTCCTGCGTTGTTTGGGGACCCTCATGATTATGAGCTTCCTCCGCTACCAGACAGCAAGTTCAGGGGTGTTTTTCTTCGTGTTGCAGTGGAACTTGAGCCACTCTACTGTGAACACACAAGTCGTGAACATACTTAATGGATTAATTCAGATGTTTAGTCGAATTGCTTGGCACTGCTTAATGGAAAACATTGTGACCTCTCACAGCACTACATTAAATAATGAGCCCTTGGCATTTATATATTCAACATTTTTCCAATAAAATGTTTACAAACACCCCTGAAGGTACATAATATGCAGTAATTCGTAATTATGTTGAGGCACAAATTAGAATAATTATATGCATTCCATCTCAAAGAAACTTTATTGTTCTCATTTAATTCATAATTTTATTTATTTCTCAAAATAGCTATGTGAGTTGGGTATTACCATTCCAGTTTTACAGAAGAGGAAACTGAAGACAATAAATTCTCCAGTTGGATATGCAAAAAATATTTTGTTAGTAACTTGGGATACGTTTCTGAGCTATATTGTTGATCTACTGTCGTGAGATTTTATAACTTATTTCTAGTAAATTGATGTCAATAATATAGCTCTTCAAGAAAGGAATGGATTTCAAAGTGCATTCTTACATGGGGTTGGGGAATAAGACACCACAGATCTTATTTGGGAATTAGAAGAAGTATAATTCACACATACATAAATTAATAGATACCATGACTGTTGTTATTATAGTATCAATGTAAAAATTACTGGCATTCAACATGTGGCTCTCCTACATTATTTGGAAAGTGCCGTGAAGTCCAAAAGCATCACTTCTCAGCCATGTCTACAACTTCCAGGTTTATCACAGCATTCTAGTTCCCATTGCAGCTACTGGAGAGGTAACAGTAAAATTCAATTCTAAGGATTATTACAGTTATTCAATAGTCTTACAGTGGTAAACCTGTAGTCACAGTAAAATGAAATGAATTTATTTTTAAAGGTTTAACCTTGTAAGTTTTGACCACATAAGTTTTCTTTAAAATAATTATTTATCATGTTTAGACTGGTTGAGTCTATTGTTGCCTAAGTTCCTTTCTATGAGGACTGGCTGTTTTGCTTTTACCCTAGGGTCCAGAAATTGAGCTTTCTCTTATACAAAGTATGGGAGATGGCACAGGCCCATGAAGGATGGTGTGGACACATAGCTTTTATAAAAATATATGATCACAGATAGCCATAGTCATAAAAAATTCATGCTTTTAATATAGAAACTTACTTTTGAAATCATTCTTAAAGAAAATGACTCCACTGAATTAAATGACCATTTGTATGCAGATGTGTGCACACTCAGTCTCTCAGTTGTGTCTGACTCTGCGACCCCAAGGACTATAAACTGTCAGGCTTCTTTGTCCATGGGATCATCCCAGCAAGAACACTGGAGTGAGTGGCCCTTTTCTCCTCCAGGGGATCTTTCCAAGCTAGGGATTAAACTCAAGTCTCCTGCGTTGGCAGGTGGATTCTTCACCTCTGAGCTACCTGGGAAGCCCTTGTGTGAAGGTGCATAATACTTCTTTTAAGGCAGGAAATAAATAAAGGTAACTATAGTATCCAAAAGTATGGAAATGTTTGGTAAATCATGTTACCAAATTTAACAGATTGGAAACATGAAAATGAATATGGAGGCTATCTATATACATGAAGATGCTTTTTACTTGCTCTTTTTCCTTTGTTGGTAGGTATGTAAAAATGCCTTCATGTTTGTGTGCTTGCATGCACACACACACACACACAAAGAAAACCATGTACAGATATTTCTGCTATAACACCATACATGATTCTTGAAAATTTTCACCTTCTATTAAAGCTCACACTAAAATCAGCATAGTTCAGAGAACCAGTAAGCCACTCAAAGCATGGGCAACCCTAAAACTAGATTACCTGGAAAAATGATTACCAAGACCGGGAGAGATGACGTGAAGGTTCAGGGCAGCTACACGTTTACTTTGGACACGTTAAAAGTACAAGGAAATAGTACACAGTGGGAAGGCTGACCGACAGGCACTGAGCTCACACAGCTGGAAGCAGAGATCTGAGCAAGCAGGGCTGCTATTAAGGTGGGCACTGATGGGTGTGCAGCCTGCTGTGACCTAAAGTGATTCCAGGTTGGGGCCAGCGTCTCTGGGCAAGGAGAAAATCTAGGTGACCTTGGGTTGGATGATGAGTTTTTAGATACAAAATGAAAGGCACAATCCATGAAAGAAAGAAATGGTAAGCTGGACTTCATCAAAATTAAAATTTTCTATTCAGCAAGAGACACTGTCAAAAGAAGGGAAAGACAACCCTTAGACTGAGAGAACATATTTGCAAAAGTTAAGTCTAATGGAGGATGGGTGTTCAAAATATACAAAGAACTTTTAAAACTCAATAATAAGAAAACACACGACTTTGTTACAAAGTGGGTTCATATTTAATAACCACATTACATTAGTTATTATAACGATCCATAATCTATCTTTAAGATAACTGTCTGTGATACTCCCCGAGATGTTCACTGTGTGTGTTGAATCATGCTTTTTAAACCTTACCATTTTCCTTGTAGGCAAAGTTAATGCATTTTTCCTGCTTTACCTTTCTTCCTAGAATGCCCAGTGGGGCTTGGTACGTTAGCTTTGTCCCACAGCTGAAAAAGCTGTATTTCTAAGAAAGTCTCTGAGTTTGTAAATGAAATGTAGCATCAGCATCTTCAGTATCGTTTTGTGAAAACCCTGTTTTCTCAACCAGAAACTACTGACATTTGAGTCAGACAGTTGTTTGTCTGGGACCCTACTTGTGTGTTGCAAGATGTTCTACCAGAAGCCCTGGGTTCCACCCACCAATTACCAGCATTGTAAAACAAGCCCAATAAAGTCAGTTGATACTTAGACAGTGTGATATTTCAGGAGATCATACAATTCCCAAGGATACAGTGAGAAATTACTGTTTTTTAAAACTGACCTTACCTTACTTAATAAATACATTCACAATGATAAAACATAGTTAGGTGCTTTTAATGTAAGGCCAAAATAAAAATGAGGATCTGTGATCTGTTAAACAATAAACAGGAATGTAGAAATACATTCTTCTTCTAGTAGTAAGGTCTGCCTCTAAATGTATATTACATTCAAAAATATCACCTCAGGAATCATTAAGTTTTAAATTTTAAGATTCCATCCAACAATGTTCTCTGAATTCTGACAGTTTTAAAAACCAAGAGACCGTATAAATGAGAAGAATCTGAGTTCTCCAACTTGAAATAATAAGACAAGAACTTCATGAACTATTTTCATCACAGAGAGCAATACAAAGGGAAATAAAGAAAGCTATGATCCTTGATTTCATGATATTGTTGTCCTTGATCCCACAATACCTATTGTAACAAGATGTTTATGAATTTCCATATGTTTCCTCTAAGAAACCTATATTTGAAAAATAATATTTTTTGGAACATGGATGTAATTAACCACTTTTTATTACTGTATAATTTAGAATAAAGGTTAAAGTGATCAGTTTTGGCCACAGTAAAAAAATATTTTGCATGAGGAGAAATACATATTGGATTGTTTATAGGCTAGACTTATGTATTTTGTTAGAAAAACACACTGATTTTAAGATGTGAGTGGAATTTTAAGAACACAAACAACTACTGACATCATCAAAAGAAAGAAATATTACTGCAGGCAGCTTTTCATTTGAAACAGCTTAAACTGTCACCACTGAACACTGCTGATTTGTCAGTTATTTAGACAGTTTTGCAGGAGGGAGCCTGGCAAAAGAGCAGGGGATTCTGTTTTATGTGTCTACCAGAGAGAAGAAAGTTAAAAAACATGCCAAAACTCAGTGTTAGAAAGGATGTTAATAGGCACTGTCCTGTTGTGGATTAATAATACCTTGTACAAGAGTTATCAAAAGAAACAACTTATAGGAGATTATATATATATAGAGAGAGAGACACACATACATTTATATACATGGGCTTCCCAGGAGGTGCTAGTGGTAAAGAATCCACCTGCCAAGGCAGGAGATGTAAGAGACAAGGGTTCAATCCCTGGATCGGGAAGACTGCCTGGAGGAGGGCACGGCAACCCACTCCAGTACACTTGCCTGAAGAATCCCATGCACAGAGGAGTCCGGCGGGCTACAGTTCATGGGGTCGCAAAGAGTCAGACATGGCTGAAGCAACTTGGCAAGGCACATGTATACATACATATATATGAATAAATTTATTATAAAGACTTGGCTCATGTTATTATGGAGGCAGGATTGGCTGCACCACGGGCAAAACTAGCACCCTCTGCTGTATATTTCCCAAGTGGCTCAGACGGTAATGCGTCTGACTACAATGCAGGAGACCTGGGTTGGGAAGATTCCCTGGAGAAGGAAATGGCAACCCATTCCAGTACTCTTGCCTAGAAAATCCCATGCACGGCTACTCCATCCATGGGGTCACAAAGAGTCAGACACGACTGAGCAACTTCACTATGACGGAGGATATGAAGTCCCAAGACCTGTCATCTGCAAGCTAGAGGCTCAGGAAAAACAATGATGTTGTTCAGTCTGAATCCAAAGGTCTGAGAACTCTGGATACCAGGGATGAACATTCCAGTCAAGAACTGGAGGCCAAGAGTCAGGAGTCCAAGGGCAGGAACTGATTCAGGGTCCCAGCTCACAGAGTCAGGCAGAAAGTGCCAAATGTGTCCTTTCTTTATCTTCTTGTTCATTCAGGTCCTCAGTAGACTGAATTATGCTCACCCACATGGGGACTTCCCTAATGGTAGTGGTGCTAATGGTAAGGAACCCACCTGCCAACGCGGGAGATGTAGACATGAGACTGACTGCTGGGTCGGGAAGCTTCCTTGGAGGAGGGAATGGCAACCCACTCCAGTATTCTTGCCTGGAGAATCCTATGGACAGGAGACCGATGTCACAAAGTCCATGGGGTTGCAGAATTAGACATGATTGAAGTGACTTAGCATGCATCCACAGTCACTTAAATAAAGATTCGATTGCAACCCGTAGTAATGAAAATTTGAAAATAAAATAAATTTTCTTTAATAGGAGATTCTCTACATAAACTTAAGCTCATTGCTCTAAAGGCATATTTTTCAGCTTTGAAAAGGAGTGAAGTAGATTCTCTACTTAGGAGAAGGCAATGGCACCCCATTCCAGTACTCTTGCCTGGAAAATCCCATGGATGGAGGAGCCTGGTAGGCTGTAGTCCATGGGGTCACTAAGAGTCAGACATGACTAAGCGACTTCCCTTTCACTTTTCACTTTTATGCCCTGGAGAAGGGAATGGCAACCCACTCCAGTTTTCTTGCCTGGAGAATCCCAGGGACGGGAGAGCCTGGTGGGCTTCCGTCTATGGGGTCGCACAGAGTCGGACACGACTGAAGCGACTTAGCAGCAGCAGCAGATTCTCTACTTACTGATATGAAAATGTCACATGATGTAATATTTTGTGAAAAAGGCAGAAATGAAGCAGCAGGTACAAGTCCATGTACTGCAGCAATGTTAATTTCTTAGTTATGATGGTGTACTGTACTAAATGTTAACATTAGGGAAAGTTGGGGGAGGTATATAGAGGAATCGTCTACTCTCTTTTAGAATCTTCTGCAAATCCAAAATTATTTCAGAATAAAACTCAAATATACATACTACTGTATATTGAAAACTCACCATGAATATTAAACTGTATAATGTATTAAATGTGAAGCAATTGTCAAAATGAGTGATAAATAGGAGAGGAAAATGCGAAGTTTGTCAGCAAGTGCCCCGTGTTAAATCATTGTGTTGTGCTTGTTATTCAGCTGCCAAGTCATGTCCAACTCTTTTGCCACCCCATGGACTATATCTTGTTGGATCATAAAAAAAGCAAGAGAGTTCCAGGAAAACATCTGCTTGACTGTGTAGATCACAATAAACTGTGGAAAATTCCTAAAGAGATTGGAATACCAGATCACCTTACCTACCTCTTGAGAAACCTGTATGCAGGTCAAGAAGCAACAGTTAGAACTGGACATGAGACAATGGACTGGTTTCAAATAGGAAAAGGAGTATGTCAAGGCTGTATATTGTCACCCACTTATTTAACTTATTTGCAGAGTACATCATGAGAAACGCTGGGCTGGATGAAGCACAAACTGGAATCAAGATTGCTGGGAGAAATATCAATAACCTCAGATATGCAGATGACACCAACCTTATGGCAGAAAGTGAAGAGGAACTAAAGAGCCTCTTGATGAAAGTGAAAGAGGAGAGTGAAAAAGCTGGCTTAAAACTCACATTCAAAAAATTAAGATCACGGCATCCAGTCCCATCATTTCACAGCAAATAGATGGGAAAACAATGGAAACAGTGACAGACTTTATTTTCTTGGGCTGCAAAATCACTGCAGATGCTGACTATAACCATGAAATTAAAAGATGCCTGCTCTTTGGAAGAAAAGATATGACCAACCTAGACAGCATATTAAAAACCAGAGAGATTACTTTGCCCACAAAATTTTATCGAGTCAAAGCTATGGTTTTTCCAATAGTCATTTATATAGATATGAGAGTTGCACCATAAAGAAGGCTAATTACTGAAGAATCAATGCTATTGAACTGCAGTATTGGAGAAGACTCTTAAGATTCCCTTGGACATCGAGGAGATCAAATCAGTCAATCTAAAGGAAATCAACCCTGAATATTCACTGGGAGGACTGATGCTGAAGCTGAAACTCCAATACTTTTGTCACCTGATGCAAATAACTGACTCTTTGGAAAAGACCCTGATTCTGGGAAAGATTGAAGGCAGAAAGAGAAGGGGATGGTAGAGGATGAGATGGTTGAATGGCATCACAGACTCGATGAACATGAGTTTAAGCAAGCTCCAGGAGTTGGTGATGGACAGGGAAGCCTGGCGTCCATGGAGTCACAAATAGTCGGACATGACTGAATGAGGATGACCAACTATAGCCCATTGGGCTCCTCTGTCCATGGAATTCTCCAGACAGAAATACTGGAGTGGGCTGCCATTTCCTTCTCCAGGGGATCTTCCCAACCCAGGGACTAAAAATGCATTGGCAGGTGGATTGTTTACCATTGAGCCGCCTGGAATGCCCCAAGTCACAGTGAGGCTGGTGTAAACCTGGTGAGTACAGGTATTTCTATCTCCTGACCCCTTATTTTACACAAGAACCTTTGGCAGAAGAGGCAAGAGTGGTGCTGTTAAACAGGTGGAGGGTGAATCTACAAACCCCAGTTGACAAGGCCCTCAGTGCTTTAACAGAGTCAGATAAGGAACTGGTTGTTTGAATCAGTCCATTCTTCTGGTCTTTGCTCTTTAACAGAACACTCAGGTCTCCAGGGAGCTTTATAGAGAGTGAAGATGCACTTTCTTCCTACCAGATAGGGAGGTTATAGAGGCTATGGGCTTTGATTTTTCTCAGGAGAAATGTGCTTTTGTAAGTTCATCCACACTCTAGGGCGTCACTTTGAGCCTTCCCCCCAGTAGACAGACAGTCCACTCCCTTTCCTGCATCACAGTTTTTATACAAAGAGCCAGACATGGTGAAGAATTTACAATTTCATCACCCTTTGTGGATAAAAAAAATATTAGAGTATTGATAAGAAAGGAAGAAGAGGATCATAAATGTAGCAGTTGAACCATGGGTATGGTTCAACCAGCCAGATCAGGAAAAAAAAAAGTACACGTTTATCTTTTTCTGGTTGTTTTTGGACAAATGGAGCAAAGTCAAAGTCTGCCTAGATTTTCATAAAGAAAACAGAGTGTCAGCATCATTTCATAATTCAGGTTTCATCTGTAGTCCAGAAAGAACAAACTTGTCTTGCCCATGGAGAGACATTACCCATCACTCATCTCTCCTTGAATGACCAATCTTCAAATGTAACAAAGTGTTTAGGGCAGGAATCTAAGGCCCAGAAGATGGGGAACAGCAGGCATCAGAGGGGAGAAAGCAGGCAACTTACTTTAAATCACACCCTCTTTGGTCAAAAGTCAGTGAAGGGAGATTTCTTTTTGGTGTGGTGAAAACATTCTAAAATTTATTCTGATGAGGATTGTACAACAATCATTGTACAATGATTGTACATTTAGTAGCTGACTAAACTACTCAACTGCACGGTTCAAAATAGTGAATTTTATGTTATGTGAATCTCGTGGCTGATTCATGTCAATGTATAGCAAAACGAATACAGTATTGTAAAACAAAACAAACTAAAAAATAAAAATTAAAAAAAAAATAAAAATTTCTAAAAAGTATATTCAAATCCAAATCTAAAGGCATGTCTACCCACACATGTATGTATGTGTGTGTGTACGCATGTAGGTACATATCTAACTACTGCCAATGTATCTAACTTTGAGTAGGGGAATTACACATAAATTTTAAGTTACTTCTTCATATGAACATTGATAATTTATATAAAAAGGAAAAAATAAATGAAAAGCTTAAAGTAAACATCAGTAAATGTTTAAATTTATGATAAAGTCCAGAATAATTCAATGATGTATCTTAAGTATTACTGCAACTAGCTTGCCAAATTGATTTTTCATCTTGCAAAACCAGTTTGTATCTCATTCTTTTTTAGAGAAAGAAATTTCAACTGAAACAGAGACAGAACGTATTAATAAACACACCCCCAGGCTATACCTGAAGGCTTTCCCCTCCATCCAATGATGCCCAAGGGCATGCTATATACTGTTGTGATCTTGAATTAATAATATCCAGCAGCAAACAAAGCCTCTAGCAGCTATCAGCAGAAAACATCTAATTTACAAAAATAATACAAGACAGCGTAGGCTGTTGGTATTTTCAACTGCGTATTAAGGGTTTATACAAAATAATCTTATCTCATCGCCCAGATTTGCTGTGCATACTTTTCGTCTTTGCAGTGGGATTCAAGCTGTCCTATGGAAAACACAGCGAAGTGTGCCTTTTGCGCCATCACTTATCTTTTTTCACATACACTGGCATTTTATTCTATTACCAATACCATATTTAAATGTTGCATTATGTGCAACTATTTTACATCCCTTCTTTTACAAATTGTATCTTAGCATGTTTCATGTTTATTTTAGGGTTGTAACTATTTCAATACATTTTGCGACTATTTATTTATTTTACTTTACAATGCTGTATTGCTCTTGCCACACATAAATTATAAGACAGCTTTGCTGTATCATATCATACACAAAGTAATTAAAACTGTGTCATTGTTAGCTTTCCAAAAAGGAAATGAATAAATGTGATGTACACATTATATCTCAAAAGAACCTTTTGTTTTAAATTCTTTTATCAATTATAAGTTTCAATTATTTTTATACTAGGAGCTTTAACTGTACAGGTATAGACTTGCAAATTTCTGAAGGAATATATAAAGTAAAAAAAAAAAAGGAAATTAATGTCAGTAGATTTATTATATTAATGAGGACCTAAATTCTATCGAAGAAGGCAATAGCAACCCATTTCAGTACTCTTGCCTGGAAAATCCCATGGACGGAGGAGCCTGGTGGGCTGCAGTCCATGGGGTCGCTAAGAGTTGGACACGACTGAGCGACTTCCCTTTCACTTTTCACTTTCATGCATTGGAGAAGGAAATGGCAACCCACTCCAGTGTTCTTGCCTGGAGAATCCCAGGGACAGGGGAGCCTGGTGGGCTGCCGTCTAGGGGGTCACACAGAGTCCGGCACGACTGAAGCAACTTAGCAGCAGTAGCAAATTCTACAGACATACATGTGTGATTCATAGGTAGAAAAATAATTTCTACATGTATTAAATAGATTTCATGAAGGTTTAGATTCCAATTTAATAGACATCTCAATATTTAAAATTCTTTAAATAAAATTTTTTAATATAAGAATAAAATAGATTGTGATAAAACCTTTCAACTGAGAGAATATTTAAAGTTCTAAAATATTCTAAATGCAAACATTAAAGAAGAAAATGTAATATTCACCAAATTTATGTAGCTGTCACTAATGGGTTATTTTTACAAAATATCAATATATCTTTTAAGATCACTTATGTTATGATATCAGTATACAGAGACATGTAATTTGAACTCCTTAATTCTGTTCTTTGAATAATTTTCAGTTTGAAAAGAAATAGTTAGAAATCTGAATTTAAATAGTCACTTAATTTTAAATTAAGTTTTGTCTAGTCTTGACCATGACAACACTATTTATCTATATGAATGCTATCAAAAGAACTACTTATTTGCACTAATGTTAAAAAGTTTTAAGGTAGTGATTGTATATATATATTTGGGTGAATTTTTGTTCAAAGCTATTTTATCTCATTATATTAAAAGTGTAGTGTCATTGCAGGAGAATTATAATTTCTGGTGTTTGGGAGGATTGTCTCTAAATATATTTCAATTAAAACAATGTGGTTTACATCCTCTAACTTTTTCCATGATTAAACTTTTTAATTATACCCAGTGCAACTCTTCTGAATTATTTACAATGCATTTTAAAACATCATTTTCAATTTTCCTTCCCGACTTAAAAACCAGCTACTTCAATAACCACTGAGCAACTAAGATGACATGGTCTAGCCAGTTCCAGGGCCTCCTTTGTGTCTCAGGCGACTGCCAGACACACAGGTACATGTGAATCCGGGAGCGAAGAGAGAGAGCCAGGTTGGATTCTGAGCCAGTTTTGAGCGAGTGATCTCACAGCTTCCACCTCCCCCAGAAATGGAGACTGCACCCATGGGCTTCAGGTCTTCCTGTGGCCCCACCTGTGGGATCAACCTCCCCAATGAGACAGGTGTGTGCGGGACAGAACCCCGAGCAAAGTGACCTGTCTACTCCAGGCATACCTTCCCTCACCTTCCAAGCGTGGGCTGCTGTCACTGGAGTTTGCCGTGTGGAACTAGCTGAGCTTGTCCACAGCATCTTTTTCTGTTGAGCTGAATCCCCCTCTTCTCCTTTGCTTCTGCTGATTAAACCCAAGTAGACAGCACCCGGGGGCTGCAGTGGTGCATTTGCTGTGCTGAGCTCTTCCTTATCCCTCACCTCTGCTCCAAGTCTCTTCTCTGTATCCCCTGCGCATTCAAAAACTAAGTTGGCTAGAAAACGAATTCCACTCCTTAGAATTCAACTAGACAGGACCTAAAAACCTGCACTTCTGAGTAGGGCCTAATCAAGTTCCAGGTTTAATATATAGTCAGATGAAATAAGGCAGCTAAAAGGAAATAAAATGCATCCTCTGCATTTTGGAGCCATTTTTGTTATATTTTATAACCACCTACTGTTCTCACTGAAGATGCCCTAAATTAAGCTGCAGTAATGACAAAATTGGGAGACTGTTTTCCCTGTCTTTCCCAGTTCGTTATGATGATACTTAAGCTCAGGCTTGGATTTACCCCTTGGTGCCAGGGCTTCCCTGGTTGCTCAGGTGGTAAAGAAACCACCTTCAATGAAGGAGACTTGGGTTCAATCCCTGGGTCAGGAAGATCCCCTGAAAAAGGGAATGGCAACCCACTCCAGTATTCTTGCCTGGAAAATTCCATGGACAGAGGAGCCTGGTGGGTTACAGTCCATGGGATTACAAAGAGTCGGACATGACTGAGCAAGAAACTCTTTTGTATAAAATTAGAACGTTTGGTTTCAACCTCACAAAATCCTGGTTTTGAACTTCAGTTTTTTCCTGTATGTTTAAAGTGTATTATGGTTTATGGTTATTGCTGAGAATTATAGTAGATAAATTTCATTGTTTTAAAGATTCTTATTCTGCTCTATTGGGATATACCTGGTTTGATTAATGTAAGACCAAATGGCTTACAATGATCATCTAATTAAATTATATTAATGCTATTTAAAGTAATATTATCAGCACCTCAAAGGACGCTTTATTGAGGAAGCCTGTAACAAAAATACTGCAACCAGATATTTGATGTTTGACTAATATCCCAAAGTGCAAGAACTACAGTTTACTGATAGCTTTTCAAGATGAAAGTGAAAGTGAAGTCGCTTAGTCGTGTCCGGCTCTTTGCAACCCCATGGATTGTAGCCTACCAGGTTCTTCACCCATTGAATTTTCCAGACAAGAATACTGGAGTGTGTTGCCATTTCCTTCTCCAGGGTTATCTTCCCGAACCAGGGATTGAACCTGGGTCTCCCACATTGTAGGCAGATGCTTTACTGTCTGAGCCACCAGGGAAGTCCATATTACAAAGTACATATTACAATTGATAAATAAGCTAAAATGACTCAGCCCTTCCTTTCTTCATCATGTTCCCAAGGTACCAAAAAAAAGATGTCTTTCCTTTTTCCTAAAACAAGACAAATCAGGTTTGGTTATTGGTGAAGCAATTCCATGACACAGTCCTATACCAGGTTCTTCCTTATTTCAGCCCAGTTGATAAATGGAAGTCTGTTCATAGATTGAGTCATCTCCCTGCCGTTCAGAACCTTGGACATTTTAAGACTGGTTGAAAGTTTTGAACCCTCTAAAATGTCAGCAGGTCAGGCAAGCACTCTCCCACCTGGCTGCGCTGCCTTGGGAATCAGGGCACACTCCCTGCAGTTAACCTGCTGAGAACTTTCTCAGACTGAACAACAGGACATGAAGTGAGAACCAAGCTCCCTGACTCGGGGTACAGGTGTTCCCTGGGGATCCATGCACAACTCTATAAAAAGCTGTCTTCAGGGAAAATAGGGAGAGTGAGCTTGGTTGCAGAGCTTATATATTTAAAATGTTACTTATTTACAGAAGTAGCATTTACAATTGATTTCATTAATGGAAGAAAAATGAAAATCCAATTAACAAATGTGATGAATGTTAAGAACCAAATAGTTTATAGCATAAAGAAATAGGAAATAAAAGCAATTGTATTGTTGACAAATCTAATTCACATGGAATTGTAAAAAAAATAAAAGTCTTTAGCAGGGCTCAAGATTATAGAAAATAGATCACTTATGAAGAAACAAGAATCACTTTTAAATGCAAAATGAGAATAAACCAACATAAGGAAAAATTAGGATTTTAATTTTTAATGCATCCTGAAACACATCTGTGGCTTTCAGTGCTTTAAAACACTAGAGACCCAACAGATCCAGCAAAATTCAAAAAGTTGCTAAAAGTGCGTGGAAGGCTGCAGGACTGAAATCCTAAGAACTTATCCAGTGTGTAGATATTTGCTATTGAAACAAATAACAACCCTAAAAGGAGAAGAGCCAAGATCTCTAAAAGAATTAACTTTCCATACCCCCTGTCTTTTATGATCAAGAATAACATGAGTCCACTCTCCCAAGAGCACAAGACCTTTGGGGTAGGCAGAGAAGATGTCTGATAGAAAGTGCTCCCTCACAGTTGTAGAGTCCAGAGTTGGGGGCTTGTAAGAGCTCTGCTTCTGAGCAGTCTCACCTAGGTCGGAGTTTTGAGTGAAAACCCTGACACAAAGGGACAGAGCTAATCCAGCCATTTCTATTTCCCTTCTGACCTCCATGTTAGGCGTCCTGCAACTTCAGGGGTGTCATTTTAACAGACCCTTCCACAGCTTATGTCAGAGGACTGCTGTAGAATGATGGCATGAAGGCAAAAAAAAGAACTTAAGGAAGGAAGAGGAAAACAGAGAGGCAATGTTTAAAGAGCCTGAAATGCAGCCTAGCAGACACTAAAGCCACCTGAAAACTCCATGCTACCTGCACCTTGCAGTTATTTTGGAGTCTGTGCTTTGTTTCATTTTGACTTTCTTTTTTTACCTATTAAAAACTGTCTCATGATTTCAGGGATGGCCTACTGGGGGCGATAAGAAGGTACTAGCACCCTGCGGTTTGTGTGGTCTGTGGGGAAAATGTGGCTCAGCTCCCTTATTTTTATTGAAAGCCAAGACTTTTATGAACATTTCAAAGAAAAATGATGCTTTGCCCTCCTTACCCCTTCTTTTATTGAAGCTGAAATTAATATCACAGACTCTAAGCATCTTACACCTTTTAAATGGCAATGAGTCAGTTGTTTTAAATTTCTTTTTCTACTGACAGTGAGAGGAATTACACAGGGATATTTGGAGTCAAATGCTGAGAGCTCTGTCAGCATTTTTGCAAAAAAAGTAATAATTCTCAAAATCAATCCCAATTTCCTCCTAGAATATTCCGTGTTCCCATGTTAATATTTACTGAGTAGTTGGTAGGTTTTACTTATTTTAGGTCTGCGTGCATGTTTGCCTAGACCACCTAAGTTTAAATTATTTCAATCAAATGTAAAATCAAAATTTTATTTCGTCTTTTTATAACCTTGCTTCAAAACTTCTATCCAGACACTACTCTTTCTTAACTAGAAGAGAACTTCACTCTTCCTTAATATACGAGGATGTAGAGGAAAAAAGAATGTCTTAAGGCCTTAGTCGGATCCTAGAAAAAGCAAGAGAATTCCAGAAAAACATCTACTTCTGCTTCATTGATTACACTAAACCCTTTGACTATGTGGATCACAACAAACTGTGGAAAATTCTGAAAGAGACGGAGATAACAGATCACCTTACTTGCCTCCTGAGAAACTTGTATACAAGTCAAGAACAATAGTTCAAACCAGACATGGAACAACAGACTGGTTCCAAATTGGGGAAGGAGTACGTCAAGGCCGTATATTGTTACCCTGCTGATTTAACTGATATGCAGAGTATATCATGAGAAATGCCAGAATGGATGAAGCTGGAATCAAGATTGGCGGGAGAAATATCAGGCTTCCCTGGTGGCTCAGACAGTAAAGAATCTGCCTGCAATGCAGGAGACCTGAGTTCAGTCCCTGGGTTGGGAAGATCCCCTGGAGGAGGGCATGGAACCCACTCCAGTGTTCTTGCCTGGAGAATCCCCATGAACAGAAGAGTCTGTGGACTGCAGTCCATGGTGTCACAAAGAGTTGGACACGACTGACTGACTAAACACACAGGGAGAAATATCAACAGCTTCAGATACGCAGATGATAACACTCTAATAGCAGAAAGCAGAGGAACTAAAGAGCCTCTCAATGAAAGTGATAGAAAAGAGTGAAAAAGCTGGCTTAAAACTCAACATTCTGAAAACTAAGATCATGGCATCTGGTTCCATCTCTTCATGGCAAATAGATGGGAAAACAATGGGAACAGTGGCAGTCTTTATTTTCTTGGACCCCAAAATCACTGTGGCCGGTAACTGCAGCCATGAGATTAAAAAGACGCTTGCTTCTTAGAAGAAAAGTTATGACCAACCTAGACTGTATATTAATAAGCAGAGACATCACTTTGCTGAAAAAGGTCTGTATAGTCAAAGTTGTGGTTTTTCCAGTAGTCGTATATGGATGTGAGAGTTGGACCATAAAGAAGACCGAGAGCCAAATAATTGATGCTTTTGAACTGTGGTGTTGGAGAAGACTCTTGAGAATAATTTGGACAGCAAGGAGATCAAACCAGTCAATCCTAAAGAAAACCAGTCTTGAATATTCATTGGAAGGACAGATGCTGAAGCAATGGACATGACTTTGAGCAAATTCCAGGAGATGGTAAAGGACAGGAAAGTCTTGTGTGCTGCAGTCCATGGGATCACAAAGAGTTGGACATGACTTAGTGATCGAACAGCAATAATGTTCATCCAACAAGAATAGGAACATCAGGGAAATATCAACTGCAAGGATATTTAATTGAAGAGAAACTCATAAAGAATATGAATTTTATGTTATTATAACTAATTATAAGGGCTTCCCTTATGGCTAAGTGGTAAAGAATCTGTCTGCCGAGGCAAGGTTCCCAAGTTTGATCGATCCTTGAGTGAGGAAGACCCACTGGATATAGAAATGGCAACCCACTCCATTGTTCTTGCCTGGGAAATCCCATGAACAGAGGAGCCTGGTGGACTACAATCCATGAGTTCGCGCTGAGTCAGAGAAGACTGAAGCAGCTTAACATATACCATATAGAACAGCAGCTCACTGAACGCTGCAGTTAATTTAATTAAATTTATTCAATTATTCAATTGCAAATTCAGTAAGCCACAGCTCCCCCCACAGCACTCTGATCCTATCTAATATTAGAAAAATAATTAAAAATGCAATTTTTCCAATGCTAACATAAACACCAACTTGTTTTACTCCAGTAAGCTATGATCCACAGAAAATCTGATAAAATGAATCATCCAAACCAAAAGCCTCTCTGAGCTTCACTGAGAGTGACAGACACCCGTTGTGGCTTCATGTAACTGAGAATCCGGGAGGGGAAAGGGTTCTTGGAGATGCCCCAGACATCCAGGTGCACCCGAGGAGGGATGTCTACACCAGCCCCTCCCTGGTACCTCTCTGCATCCAGTGTATAGATCATGCATTGCATAACCCTAAAGGGCTGTTAGTAGCCTGTAGATGTAGGCAGTACCCCTGCAGGGGCTACACACGGTCACCCTAGCTTTCTGAGCACAAGCGAGTGCTTCAAAGCCTCAGAAACGTGCCAGTGCCAGGCTTCATTTTGGACTGCATCCTGCATCACCAGCGCTCTGCCCCGGTTGAGAAAGGAAAGCTGGCGTTTTAGCTTGAGCTCCCCTTAGAGAGCCTGAGACAAGGGTGTGGATCAGTGGTTTATTTGAGAGATGATTGCACAGCGTTGTGTGGGAGAGGTGAGGGGAGGAGGTGCGGAAGAAGGGAACCTGCCATCGGGAGGTGTCCCCTGCGACTGTGAAACTCCAGCCTGCGGGACTGCTGAGAAGGACGCAGAGACTCCCCAAAGCGTCCTTTCATGGGAGCCCCCCGTTGACTGAGGTGTGTCCTGAGGCTGCAGAGAAGGTTCTGGGGAAGGCAACGGCAGGAGGTGAGGAATGCGCTTGCGCAGGTCTAAGCCTACAGGCAGTGACCTCCTTGACCGCAACTGAAAGCCCAGGTCACCAAGCGGATGCTTGGCCTTGTGTTAGGCATTTTTATCTGTCCGCTAGTATCCAACTTGCAGGTCCGTCCTGGTCACTGAAGCACGAAGCCCTCCTAGGAGTACTCTCTCGATCTAGGAGATGCGGGAAGGGAGAGCTCCTTTCTTCTTTCTGTGATGCTACAAACACTCCTGCCAGCGGGGTGGGGACACAGGCTCCCAGAGGAGGGGACCAGAACAGAACAGAAGGCGGAGCTGAGCCCTTCTGCCCGGGAGTCACCCAGGCAGGTGACAAGTGGGATGAAAAGTCCACTAGGGCTAAAACCAATCAGAGCCAAAATTCATCCTATCGGTTATGTCTTTCCTCCCCTCACCACCTCCTCCTTAGAAGCCCCCCCAAACCCTAGATCCCCAAGACTAGGGGAGGCAGGTGGAAACACCCCAGCTTACTTCTTCCCTTTTCTTTCCTTCTGTTATGAAATACACAGTTGGGGAAAACTTGCTCACATGCTGATTAGCAGAAATGCTCTTCCGTATTGATTGCTTTATATTCTTCTATGATCTGAGGATTTTTTTATGAGGCACCAAAGGAACAAATGATATTGCCTTCACCAAAAAGGTCACAAAACAAGCCCTGTAATGCATAGCTGTTTCTAATGCATTCACTTATATTTCCAAATATCCCTTGCCAAGAGAAAGGAACCATGATTACCCCAGATAAAACATGATAATCTATCTTCATAAGAATGGAAATGCAAAATTTGCTTTCAGTTTTTTGAAACATCACAGTGAAAAGCTTGTAAATATGAAAGATTGCTATAGTGAAAATGTCAAATTTTGTTAAAAGAGGTTTGAGTTTCTTGAGAAAGAGGAAATATCAGTACACATGGTCATGTGAGAGAGCAGATGGCCACAAAACTATACATTCTGTAAAATGTAGCGTCAGAAATTCTGCAACCAAGTATAAAAATGATGCATGACACAGATGGGGAGAAAAGAAAGTGACAGATTATAGGAATTGATCCGTCAGAAGTCTGCTTCTAGGATGTATAAATAATCATCTACAGTCTCTAGAAATTATAACTCAAAGTTGAGCACTTGAGAATTTTATAAAAAAATATTTATTTATAGTGTTGGGAGACTGTAGTGTGTTTCATGGGATTCTAAAAAGTGAGGATGTATTCTGCGTTTTCGTCTCTTCCTAGCATAGTTTTTATAAAGTTAACTGCAAAGACTTTCAAATATAACAGATGATTTCTGTTGTAAAAGTGAAGTGTGTGTGTGTATGTCTACATAAAAGGTACAATGATAAAATATTAAATCATGACAATAACCAAAATTTCCAGCATTTACTTAAGGAAGCAACACAAACAGAGTTCTCAGTCATAAGAGTTTCAGCTAAATGACCAAGTCTGACATTTTGTTTTACAGGATGAAGAGAGAGCATGGAACATGTATAACAGCCCCTGTTTTTAAAGAGGCCAGATTTTTAACCATTATAAAATGAGTAATTAAATCCACCCTCCTAAAATTAAAACCTGATTAAAAGTAAATGAAACAGAGAATACTCTTGCCCAAACACACCTCCCTGTCAATCTCAGAACTTTATTGTGACGCTTCTGGAGTCTGAGCTCATTATGGATTCCCAAGGGCACATCTGATGAACCCTTTTGTGGATTTCACGTCCCCTCCAAATTAGGTACTACATCTTCCACAGTTGCTAACATTCACCTTGTTCACTTCTGAGTGAGCCACGTATGTGGCAACATGGTTAGAAAAGCAAGTTCTCCTGGAGCAGTGTTGTTAATTCATATATTTTTCTAAACATTACTTGACTTTTCCTCTTTTAATTAATACCTTTTCTCTGCCTTCTTTTGTTATTTAATTTTTTCGTTCTAATTATTTTAAGGAGATTTAAATCATCCATTTGAGACTTTTCTTCTTTTCTAATATCAAAATTTTAGGTACTAAATTTCACTCTAATTACTGCTTTCATTTCAGTTCAGTCACTCAGTCGTGTCCAGCTCTTTGCAACCCCGTGAATCACAGCACGTCAGGCCTCCCTGTCCATCACCAACTCCCACAGTTCACTCAGACTCAAGTCCGTCAAGTCAGTGATGCCATCCAGCCATCTCATCCTCTGTTGTCCCCTTCTCCTCCTGCCCCAATCCCTCCCAGCATCAGAGTTTTTTCCAATGAGTCAACTCTTCACATGAGGTGGCCAAAGTACTGGAGCTTCAGCTTTAGCATCATTCCTTCCAAAGAAATCCCAGGGCCGATCTCCTTCAGAATGGACTGGTTGTATCTCCTTGCAGTCCAAGGGACTCTCAAGAGTCTTCTCCAACACCACAGTTCAAAAAGCATCAATTCTTTTTTTTCTTTTTAATTTTAATTGGAGGCTAATTACTTTACAATATTGTATTGGCTCTGCCACACATCAACATGAATCTGCCACGGGCATATACGTGTTCCTCATCTTGAACCCCTCTCCCACCTCCCTCCTCGTAGCATCCCTCTGGGTCATCTCAGTGCACAAGCCCCAAGGATCCTGTGTCTAACCTGGACTGGCGATTCATTTCTTATATGATACTATACATGTTTCCATGACATTCCCCCAAATCATCTCACCCTCTCCCTCTCCCAGAGTCCAAAAGACTGTTCTATACATCTGTGTCTCTTTTGCTGTCTTACATACAGGGTTATTGTTACCATCTTTCTAAATTCCATATATATGCATTAGTATACTGTATTGGTGTTTTTCTTTCTGGCTTACTTCACTCTGTATAAACGGCTCCAGTTTCATCCACCTCATTAGAACTGATTCAAATGTATTCTTTTTAATGGCTGAGTAATACTCCATTGTGTATATGTACCAAAGCTTTCTTATCCCTTCATCTGCTGATGGACATCTAGGTTGCTTCCATGCCCTGGCTATTATAAACAGTGCTGCGATGAACATTGGGGTACATGTGTCTCTTTCAATTCTGGTTTCCTCGGTGTGTATGCCCAGCAGTGGGATTGCTGGGTCATAAGGCAGTTCTATTTCCAGTTTTTTAAGGAATCTCCATGCTGTCCTCCATAGTGGCTGTACTAGTCTGCATTCCCACCAACAGTGTAAGAGGGTTCCCCTTTCTCCACACCCTCTCCAGCACTTATTGCTTTTAGACTTTTGTATAGCTGCCATTCTGACTGGCATGAAATGGTACCTCATTGTGGTTTTGATTTGCATTTCTCTGATAATGAATGATGTTGAGCATCTTTTCATGTGCTTGTTAGCCATCTGTATGTCTTTGGAGAAATCTCTGTTTAGTTCTTTGGCCCATTTTTTGATTGAGTCATTTATTTTTCTAGAATTGAGCTACAGGAGTTGCTTGTATATTTTTGAGATTCGTTCTTTGTCAGTTGCTTCATTTGCTNTGACTGGTGTGAAATGGTACCTCACTGTGGTTTTGATTTGCATTTCTCTGATAATGAGTGATGTTGAGCAAGAAAAGATGCTTAAAGTTTTTTAAGTTGAAGACATTTTAGTAAACCTGATTGTTTTTGCTTTTTTTATTGTGATAAAATATATAAAACATAAAATTTACCATCTTAACCATTTTTAAGTGTACAGCTCAGTAGTATTAAATATATCCACACTGTTGTGCAACCGTTACCACCATCCAACCCCATAACTCTTTTCATCTTGTAAAACAAACTCTGTACTTATTAAACAACAACTCTCCAATTCTTACCTCCCCACAGATCCTGGCAACTACCATTCTACTTTCTGTCTTTATGATTTCTGACTACTCTAAGTACCTCATATAAGTGAAATCAAATAGTTGTCAGTCTTTTTCTGACTGGCTTATTTCACTTAGCATAATGCCCTCGAGGTTCATCCATGTTGTAGCATACTGCAGAATTTCCTTCTTTTTAAGGCTGAACAATATTTCATTATATGTATATACCATGTTTTGCTTAATCATTCATTCACAGATGGACACTTGGGTTGCTTCCACATTTTAGCTATTGTGAATAATGCTGCTTTCAACATGTATGTACAAATATCTGTTTAAGTCTTTCTTTTGCATATTTATCCAGAAGCAGAATTTCTGGGCTATATGACAGTTCTGTTTTTAAGTTCGGCTTTTACATTATGTTATGGCTTCCCTGGAGGCTCAGACAGTAAAGAATCTGCCTGCAATGCAGGAGACCTGGGTTTAATCCTTGGGTTAGAAGATCCCCTGGAGGAGGGCATGGCAACCCACTCCAGTATTCTTGCCTGGAGAATTCCATGGACAGAGAAGCCTGGTGGACTACAGTCCATGGTGTCACAAAGAGTCGGACACAACTGAGCAACTAAGTACAGCACAGCATGTACTCTAAAAACTGAGCTATTGGGAAGCTTCTTTAAACTAAAAAATACATAGGTTAATCCTAGGAGTAAAGTCCTGGTTGAAGTCTGAATATTTACCCTGAAATACAGCTTGACTTATAATCCACACCATGTGGCAATTTGTTCTATAATAATAAAAGAAACTCCGATTTCCAAGTCATCTCTTACTGAAATTAGTTTCATGTCATCTTCATAAAGACATGTCATACATAGAACATTTAAATACTTAATAATCCAATCTCACCTTTGTTTCTAATTCAGAATTCTCTCTTTGTAGCAGGTCATATGCTATTAAAAATTGGTCTCTGTCTTCTGCTGCACCTGGAAGACTTTGAATTTCATGATAAAGGCATGTAAGTTCTGACTTTGATTTTTGCAATTCCTGATTAAGAAATGACAATATTTAGTAGAACAAAACAAGGCTTTCCATAGCAAATGTATACTACTGCTAAAAAGGAATCTCTGCAATGGTTCTGACAACGTTTTTGCTTTAAATATTTTAATTTATACTCTGGCAGACAAATTCCTTTCTCTATTATAGTTAAAGAAAATTTAACATGAGGAAGCTCAAAGAGCCAAGGCAAGTGAGCCCAAGAGAGAGCCCAAGGCTCCTTCTCACAGGGGGCCTATGTCTGGGTACTGGGGTCTCTACTCAGAGCTTGGCAGTACAAGCTGGTACAGAATTAGGTAGTTCCAGAAGCTAGCAGCAACCAGCCCAGAAGAGGTTTCTATACGAGGACAACTCAAACAGGGCCAGGCTGTGTAAGAAGTGGTGTTTGTTGGTCTTGTTAAAGAGCTCTTCCCCACAGGCATCAGGGAACTGGGCTCCATAGGGCCTTTAGGAGGCCAAATCTAAGGCCTTGGCTCTGTACTAGGTGCCCAGGCAGCGGGAAGCAGTCCTGGACCAACCATGGCTATGAAGGGTCACGTGCCATTAGCATTCTTAATATCTATCACTGATAGCTTCAAAGACTGGGCTTCTATTTATCCCCACTTTATACACTTTAAGGTGTGCAGAGATAAATTCTCCAGAAATTCCTGCATCTGTCATATTACCTGCTTTAAAAGGTATTCTTTCACAGTTACTCTTTCATAGGTCAGGTGCTATGTTGTTCCCCCTTAACCTTATGACAACCCCATGAGGTAGGGTTATTGAAACTGAGGCTCAGAGAATGTAAATGATTTGCCTAAATTCACACAGCCAGGAAGCAATAAAGCTGGGATTCAAACTGACTGACTTCAAACACCGCTCTTCACAACAAATTGTGCTGTCTTACTTAATGCATATTCAGTGACTTAACTAGGGATTCCTCTAATCCTCTGATTTTTTTTCCATATTCATGAGAGAAAACACTTTAGTTAGATGTAGATTCTTATTAAATTTCTGTATTGATGACATAGAATATGCAGCATTTGATTGGTGGATGACAGGGCCTGAGAGCCAGGCTGTGGTGTAGCTTCTCTAAAAGGAGCAGATAACATAAAATTTACTTTATGGTGCTTCTCAGGTGGCGCTAGTGGTAAAGAACCTGCCTGCCAATGCAGGAGACAGAGAGAAACAGGTTTGATCCCTGAGTTGGGAAGATCCCCTGGAGAAGGGCATGGCAATCCATTCCAGTATTCTTGCTGGAAAATCCCATGGACAGAGGAGCCTGGCAAGCTACAGTCCATAGGGTGGCAAAAAATCAGACATGACTGAAGCAACTGAGCACAAAGCATGCAATACTTGTTACTATTCCCAAAGGCTTGAGATCAGAAAGGGAGGAAAGTGTTGATGAGGAGAGAAGGTAGGGAGTGGCCACCCAAAACCACAGTAAGAGGGCAAAGGCTGTCAGTGTCCTACCTCATTCTATGGAAAATTCCTATCGGTCATGAGCATGAGATTTAGGGTACTGTGCTAGCTCTCACCCACCCTGCAAACTGATTGTCACCATCCTCTGAATTAATGAGCTAGACGTCCATGAACTCCTTTCCAAGTCTCTCTTCCAAATATAGGCTGGTATGTCTCCTGATAGACCTTTCCAAGATGGTATTACCAGCAGTTAAAAGGAGAGACAAGTCCAGGACTCTACAACCATCATAATAATCAAATCCCTTCTATTTGAAGGACTCTTTCTGGCTAGTGCTGGAACTCAGCCTGGATAAACAACAGTCACCCTATTATTCCTAATATAAATAATATTCTATAGCTATAATTTATTTTAAAATAAAAATAAATAATATGAAATCCCTGAATTTCAAATGCAAAAAGAGGAAAATAACATCCTACATGGCAAAATACCTCACTTTCAACTTCCAAAGTTCTCTGCTCAGTATTAAGATTAGATGTCAACTGCTCTTTTCTTTCTCTCTCTTCTGACAACTCACTTTCAAATATTTCAATTTTTTCTTGGCTCATTTTCAATATCTGCAAAAAGTATTTTAGATAATTAATTCTATATATTCAATACAATAATCACGTATCTTATAAATTTTGATAATACTTTTCTGTCTAACTCAATTATAAAGTCATATGAGGAGAGATGAACCTGACAAAACTAGATCATAGTACCATAGCTCATAAGATGGGTTTTTCTCTCTAAGCCTCTTTTTCTCAGCTGATACTTGTCCTGCGTACATTACAGCCATAAGAGCAGGAGTCACCCTTACAATTTCAGTATAATAGTTTATCCTAAATACAGTTTTAAAGGGCTCCTTCCTGAATGACTAATCCTGGAAGGTTTTCTATAACCAACGATCATGATCATAGGATGTAAATTTACCATTCTTTTTGCCTATTTTGGGGACTTCTCTCGTAGTTCAGTCGGTAAAGAATCTGTCTGCAGTGAAGGAGACCAGGGTTTGATCCCTGGGTGGGGAAGATCTCCTGGAGAAGGAAATGGCAAGCCACTCCAGTATCCTTGCCTGGAAAATCCCATGGACAGAGGAGCCCACCAGGGCTGCAGTCCATGGCGTTGCAGAGTCAGGCACAACTGAGCAACTAACACTTCGTCTATTTTCAGTAATTCTTAAGCATCCTTATAGAGTCTGCCTCATCTGTATTACAAAATGTAACAGCAAATGATCTTTTAATTTCTTACATCATTCAAATCTTGTACTTTCACTGTCTCTTGACCTTTTATCCTGGTTTCTCATCTCTTTCTATCTGATAATTCAGGCCCCAAGAGGGAAATCTTAATCCAAATAAACCATCAGCTAAAATATATACATATATTTGCTATTTTTAAAAAATGCTGAAAAGAGAAGCTACATTTCTTAAGAATCTCTTCCGGAGGCTACAGCCTTGAAACCTCCCCTACCAGCAATTCCATCTTTTATCTGGTCTTCGATCCTTTGGAGAGTTGCTTTAAGATGTATTTCAGTCCTTGCTCTGTTTGGCAACTTAACCAAAGGGAACAAGCACTATTAGAAAAACATACTACAGAATCCTCATGATTCTGAATTAACCAAGTTGATAATTTACCTTATGTTTTTTAACTTTTATTTTTCGTCAAACTTTTTATTTTGTATTGGGGTATAGCCAGTTAACAATGTTGTGGTAGTTTCAAGTGAACAGTGAAGGGACTCAGCCATACATATCTGTGTATCCATTTTCTCCCTAACCCTTCTCCCATCCAGGATGTCAGATAACATTGAGCAGAGTTCCCTGTGCTATACAACAGGTCCTTCCTGGTCATCCATTTTGAGTTTAGCAGTGTGTACGTGACCTTCCCAAACTCCCTAATTATTCCTTGTTAGTGTTGACTGGCCCAGTAATAGAATTAAATGCAAAGGAGGTTTATGAGTATTTAGATGTAATTTAGAAACAGGAGACACTAACATTGATATTACTTATTACTGCTATTCAGAGTTAGGTTTCAACAGAAACTTCAACTTGAACTTTTAAATTCAGAGATAAAAATATTCCTTTGTTAGGTTGAAGAAAGGAAATAATTGATTTTTATCTAATCAAATTTTGGGGAAAGTATCCTGGAGTTTGCTTATATTCCCAGGTTCATAACTTACTGAAAGACTGTATTAACTTGACCTACAGATTAAAAAAATAAATCCATTAGTTCAGTAAAGTTGGTTATCAATAATTTATCTTCCTCATGTTAAATATCAATAAAATAGAAATATTAATAGAAATTCCACATTGATGAGCTGGGAGAAATGGGGAATGCTACTAGAAAAACAGATACTGAAACCTAAGTGTAGCTTTTACATATCCTCCTACCTAGCGGTATGAACAAAAGACCTACTAAAGAATCATGTTGACTTCCTAGCAGAAATGCACAAGGATACAGGGAAGGAAATATTTTATCCCCAGGTCAGCTTCTCCCTGTTCACCAGCTGCCATCTGCATGATTAAAGTTTCTGCACATCCACACATGACACACTGATGCAGTCAACACTCAAGAGTCTACTTAGCCCTGCCCATATACCACCTGAGATGACCGAGCGGCAAGTGCAGAAAATGTTTCCAACTCTTAAATACGAACGCTCCGCCCATTTCTTTTGTGTTTTCTCTATACAAGAATGCCATGTACTTAAATGCTGTAACTTCCAAAGGAGAGCTTTTCAAAACGATATTTACTTGAAATTTACCATAATTTATGGCATACTAAATACAGCCATACATTTAGGTGAATTATGTATTTCATGAGGCTGATGATCAAAGTTTAAAGCAGAAAAACACAGGAAAGGGACCACAATACTGTGAGAAATAAGCAATGGACATAGCAATCTCCCTTCATAGCAAACTGAAGGGAGCCTACCTCACCTGTCAGCCAGCAGTAAGCAAAGAGGAGAATGAACAGACTTCTAGGGGATCACCTCACTGGCACAGGGTAGCTGCAGACAACTCTGGAGAACCGTTTAACAGCTCAGAATCTTCCACTTGCAGTGTTCTACTATCTGAAGTGTTCAGTTCAGTTCAGTCGCTCAGTGTGTCTGACTCTTTGCGACCCCATGAATCGCACCATGCCAGGCCTCCCTGTCCATCACCAACTCCCGGAGTTCACTCAGACTCACGCCCATCGAGTCACTGATGCCATCCAGCCATCTCATCCTCTGCCGTCCCCTTCTCCTGCTGCCCCCAATCCCTCTGAGCATCACAGTCTTTTCCAATGAGTCAAATTCTCATGAGGTGGCCACAGTACTGGAGTTTCAGCTTCAGCATCATTCCCTCCAAAGAAAACCCAGGGCTGATCTTCAGAATGGACTGGTTGGATCTCCTTCAGAATGGACTGGTTGGATCTTCTTGCAGTCCAAGGAACTCTCAGGAATCTTCTCCGACACCACAGTTCAAATGCATCAATTCTTTGGTGCTCAGCTTTCTTCACAGTCCAACTCTCACATCCATACATGACTGAAAAAACATAGCCTTGACTAGATGGACCTTTGTTGACAAAGTAATGTCTCTGCTTTTGAATATGCTATCTAGGTTGGTCATAACTTTTCTTCCAAGGAGTGTCTTTTAATTTCATGGATGCAGTCACTATCTGCAGTGATTTTGGAGCCCCCAAAAATCAAGTCTGACACTGTTTCCCCATTTATTTCCCATGAAGTGATGGGACCAGATGCC
>SJYA01001141.1:0-19595 GCA_006410615.1 Neotragus moschatus | reverse complement strand
CAGCGTTTCTCATGTTGTACTCTGCATAGAAGTTAAATAAGCAGGGTGACAATAGACAGCCTCAATGTCCTCCTTTTCCTATTTGGAACCAGATAGGTTTTCTGTTATTCCATGTCCAGTTCTAACTGTTACTTCCTGACCTGCATATAGGTTTCCCAAGAGGCAGGTCAGGTGGTCTGGTATTCCAGAATCTCTTTCAGAATTTTTNATAGAAGTTAAATAAGCAGGGTGACAATAGACAGCCTCAATGTCCTCCTTTTCCTATTTGGAACCAGATAGGTTTTCTGTTATTCCATGTCCAGTTCTAACTGTTACTTCCTGACCTGCATATAGGTTTCCCAAGAGGCAGGTCAGGTGGTCTGGTATTCCAGAATCTCTTTCAGAATTTTTCACAGTTTATTGTGATCCACACAGTCAAAGTCTTTGACATAGTCAATAAAGCAGAAATAGATGTTTTTCTGGAACTCTCTTGCTTTTTCCATGATCCAGCGGATGTTGGCAATTTGATCTCTGGTTCCTCTGCCTTTTCTAAAACCAGCTTGAACATCTGGAAGTTCATGGTTCACATATTGCTGAAGTCTGGCTTGGAGAATTTTGAGCATTACTTTACTAGCATGTGAGATGAGTACAGTTGTGCGGTAGTTTGAGCATTGTTTAGCATTGCCTTTCTTTGGGATTTGGGTACATACCTCAGCATAATTTGAGTACATACCTCGAAGGTCATATATGCCAGACCTACAGCTAACATTATACTCTACAGTGAAAGGGTAAAGGCATTTCCTCTGAGATCAGGAACAAGACAAGGAGGTCCACTCTTGCCACTTCTATTCATCACAGTTTTGGAAGTCCTAGCTATGGCAATCAGAGAAGAAAAACAAACAGAATCCAAATTGGAAAAAGATGCAAAACTGTCATTGTTTGCAGATGACATGTTGCTATATACAGAAAATCCTAAAGATGCTATACATAGAAAATCCTAAAGAAAACTACTGGAGCTCATCAATGAATTTGGTCAAGTTGCAGGTCACAAAATTAGTACACATAAATCTGTTGCATTTCTATACTCAAACAATGAAAGATCAGAAAGAGAAATTCAAGAAACAACCCCATTTACCATCTCATTAAGAATAATAAAATACTTAGGAATAAACCTACTTAAGGAGACAGAAGACCGATACTTTGAAAGTCATAAGACTTATTTATTTTATAACTGGGAAGTTTGTGCCTCCTGACACCCTGCATCTATTTACGCCCACCTCTCCACATTCTGGCAACCGCTAGTCTGTTCTCTGTAAGTATGTGTTTTGTTTGTGCATTTGTTTTTCAGATCTCAGAGATAACTAAAATCATATGGTATTTTTCTTCCTTGATGCCTTATCTCACTTAGCATAATACCCTTAAGGTCCAGTCCATTCTTTTTTATGGCTGAGTAATATTCTACTACATACATATAAGTATAAAATCTTATAAATATAAACACATAAATATGTCAGTTGAGCTAATTTTTGTGTATGATGTAAGACAGTGGTCCGGTTTTATTCTTTTGCATTTGGCTATCCAGTTTTCCCAGCATTATTTTGGAAGAGACTGGCCTTTCCCTACTTTGTATTTGTGCCTTCTTTATTGTAAGTTGACTGCCCATATTATGTGTGGGTTTATTTTTAGGCTGTCTATTCTGTGACATCGATCTTTTTATGCCAATATCATACTGTTTTGATTTTACAGCTTCGTAGTATAGTCTGAAATCAGAAAGCATGCTTCCTCCAGCCTTGTTTCCCTTTGCAAGAGTGCTTAGGCTATTCAGGATCTTTTGTGATTCCATACAGATTTTAGGATTGTTTGTTCTATTTCTATGAAAAATACTTTTGGTTATTTGGTAGGGATTGCATTGAATCTGTAGATTNTAAATTCAGTTCAGTTGAGTTGCTCAGCCATGTCTGACTCTTTGTGACCCCACAGACTGCAGCATGCCAGGCTTCCCTGTCCATCCCCAACTCTCCAAGCTTGCTCAAACTCATGTCCATCGAGTCGGTGATGCCATCCAACCATCTCACCCTCTGTCATCCCTTTTCTCCTCCTGGCTTCAATCTTCCCCAGCATCAAGGTCTTTTCCAAGGAGTCAATTCTTTGAATCAGGTGGTCAAAGTACTGGAACTTCAGCTTCAGCATCAGTCCTTCCAATGAATATTTAGGACTAATTTCCTTTAGGATGGACTGGTTGGATTTCCTTGCAGTTCAAGGGACTCACAAGAGTCTTTTCCAACACCACAGTTCAAAAGCATCAATTCTTTGGCACTCAGCTTTCTTTATAGTCCAACTCTCACATCCAAACACGACTACTCGGAAAACCATAGTTTTGACTAGATGGGCCTTTATCAGCAAAGTAACGTCTCTGCTTTTAAATATGCTGTTTAGGTTGGTCATAGATTTTCCTCCAAGGAGCAAGTGTCTTTTAATTTCAAGGCTGCAATCACCATCTGCAGTGATTTTGGAGCCCAAGTAAATAAAGTCTGTCACTGTTTCCCCATCTACTTCCTATGAAGTGATGGAACCAGATGCATGATCTTCATTTTTTTAATGCTGAGTTTTAAATCAGCTTTTGGGCTTCCCTGGTAGCTCAGCTAGTAAAGAATCTGCTGCAATGCAGGAGATCCTGGTTTGATTCCTAGGTTGGGAAGATCCACTGGAGAAGGGACAGGCTACCAATTCCAGTATTCTTGGGCTTCCCTGATGGTTCAGTTGGTAAAGAATCTGCCTGCAATGTGGGAGACCTGAGTTCGAGTCTTGGGTTGGGAAGATCCCTGGGAGAAGGGAACCACTACCTACTCCAGTATTCTGGCCTGATGAACAAGACCGTTTCCCCCAAAGTCACTTTCTCCCATCATGAAGCTCCTATAAGCCTCTTATCCTCATCCATCAGAGGGCAGACAGAATGAAAACCACAATCACAGAAAACTAACTAAACTGATCACATGGACCACAGCCTTGTCTAACTCAATGAAACTATGAGCCATGCTGTATAGGGTCACCCCAGATGGACAGGTCATAGTGGAGAGTTCTGACAAAACATGGTCCACTGGAGGAGGGAATGGCAGACCACTTCAGTATTCTTGCCCTGAGAACCCCATGAACAGCACAAAATATTAATTATGTTTGTTCAAATAAATTTTCAATATAAAAAAACCCCACCTGTCCGAAGATAGTTTCAAACTCTACCATAATATGTTCAGTTCAATTGTTAGGCTTCTTAATACCTGACATAGCTTATGCTAAAGTTTGAGCACAGGGAGTTTCCTCAGCAGCGGGGTACAAAGGCAACTCCAAGGACAAGAGAGTACACATGGGGCACAGGCCACATGATTTCGATTACAATCAGAACTGGGCCCAGTTTGGAGCCTCTGGGATGTGCTGGATGTAACAACCCCCTCTCCCAATTAGGTATAGCACCTGGACAGTGAGCTATAGGTAAGGTGTGGACAAGGATGTGACGGGGCTAGAGTGGAGACTTTGATTTTGGGGAATCTAAAGTAGACTTTTTAAAGTGTGTATGCATTTGTTTGGGTAGAGGATTTTTCTTTTCTTTAAAGTCGTTCAGTCATGTCTGACTCTGCGACCCCATGACTATACAGTCCATGTAATTCTCTAGGCTAGAATACTGGAGTGGATAGAGGATTAGGGAGATTTACATTCACCTGAGGGAGTCAGAAGGTTCCAGAGGTGGGTGGATTTTATATTCGAGGTTTAGATGAGAGAATTTCCTCATTTATATTAATGGCACTCTATCAATCGGTAATTCCTGCCTGGGGCTCAGGGTCAAGAAGGGCTGTGAGCCTGACTCTGAGTTCTACAGAGAAAGCAAGCTGTGGCGATTAATAACGTCTGCCCTGGCACGGGGCCTGAGAGGCACATTTACTGCGAATTTAATCAGGATTAGAACATTCATGGGACTGCCATATCTGTTCATCACCATGGAAGTACCTCGGAGCTGCCAACCAGGACTAAGAGGAAAGACCAGGGGGCAACCTGGGAAACTTAAACCAGAAAAGATCTGAGCCATGAAGACACAAAGGTCTGTGGGATCTATCCTCAGTTGTGATAACGTAAGTCCATAGACACTCTTGTGAGCCAAGATGACAGAAAGGCCACTTGGCTGAGAAATGGGAGGGAAAACAGCAGGCGATGTGGCCGAGAACTTGTATTCCACACTGGCCTAGGAGAGCCTGGCATATTTGCTATTTCTTTGGCTCCACTTCATGGATTTGGGAAATATGACTATTTATTGGGCTTCCTACTTTTCTTATTTTTTTTCCATCATCCCTTTGCTAAAGTTCTTAGCGAAGTCTGCTTGGAAATGTTAGCCTGTCTCAGGTGTGCTGAGGGAAAGTAAAGTTTTGGTCAATGATTTATTTAAATCATAGTATACAAAAGGGGGGGAGAACTGCCCCCTGGTGTTCAGTTAGGAAAATCCCTAGAACATTATTCCCCAAAGTGTTCCTGGACCCCTGACTTTCCACAAGGGAGTGGGGGTGGTGGTTTAGTCACTAAGTTGTGTCCAACTCTTGCGACCCTATGGATTGCAGCCCACCAGGCTCCTTTGTCCATGGGATTTTCCAGGCAAGAATACTGGAGAGGATTGTCATTTCCTTCTCCAGGGGATCTTTCCAATCTGGGAATCGAACCCGGGTCTCCTTCATTACTGACTGAACTATAAGGGAACTTCACAAGGGAGTACTCCATGTTAAAATTACTTTCAATTATACAATATATACTCATCCATTAGTTACTATATTATATATCTTTATGACATTCACAGTATTACCATGTTGAGTCCAATAAGTCCAGCAATCAAGAAACTAACTTCTTTTAATTCACCATTATTTGAACATAGACAGANTGCCCTGCTGACCTCTTGCTTTGGTAGGATTAGGGTCGGGAGCTGATGGGAGGGACATAAGGACAAACACGGAGCACCTTTAGACCCAAGGATCTGGACGTGTCAGGTAAGTGAGCAAACAAATAACCCCAGATAGTTAGGAAACCAAGTCCAGCAGAGTCTGCTGCTGCTGTGAAGTCACTTCAGTTGTGTCCGATTCTGAGCGACCCCGTAGACTGCAGCCCACCAGGCTCCCCCATCCCTGGGACTCTCCAGGCAAGAACACTGGAGTGGGTTGCCACTTCCTTCTCCAATGCATGAAAGTGAAAAGTGAAAGGGAAGTCGCTCAGCCATGTCCGACTCTTCGCGACCCCATGGTGTGCAGCNGACCCCGTAGACTGCAGCCCACCAGGCTCCCCCATCCCTGGGACTCTCCAGGCAAGAACACTGGAGTGGGTTGCCACTTCCTTCTCCAATGCATGAAAGTGAAAAGTGAAAGGGAAGTCGCTCAGCCATGTCCGACTCTTCGCGACCCCATGGTGTGCAGCCCACCAGGCTCCTCCGTCCATGGGATTTTCCAGGCAAGAGTACTGGAGTGGGGTGCCATTGCCTTCTCCGCCAGCAGAGTTTAGCCTCACCCAACTAAACTCACCCCCGAACCTACCCCTCGAGGCACACAGGAAGCGTGGCGCTCCTGTGTGTAATATCTTCTCATGAATGTGTGCAACCTTATGAGCAACTCTTGGCTTGTAATATGACTTCCACCCTTTCCTTCTTTGCTCAGAAGAACATACTGGGGTTGAAGAAAATGAAAGGATTCACATTATTTCTGAGTGTGTGTGTGTGTGTGTGTGTGTGTGTGTGTGTGTGAATTTTATATATGTATTTTATGTGAGAGGGGGGATAAATGCCCACTGACACTTGGCTAAGTAATAGGTTATAATTGATCCCCCAGGGCAGTAGAGAGTGGTAAGGCCACACATGCACACACACAGGTTGTCTATTCTGTGTAATTTTGGAAATGGGGAAACAGAAATTCCTAGAGGACTTAAGTGAATCTCTTGAGACTGTAGTATGTCAGAGGTACAACTGAGTCTTCCAGTTCATGCCTTTAAACTTCTGTCTTTTGTCCTTTGTGAGGTGCCTGGGGATGACCAGGTGCCTTTATGATACCCGCCATATTCCGTTTTCAGAGGAGCTGAGATAGGTATCCCCTACCAGTCCACCCTAAAGGAAATCAGTCCTAAATCTTCATTGGAAGGACTGATGCTGAAGCTGAAGCTCCAACACTTTGGCCACCTGATGCGAAGAACTGACTCATATGAAAAGACCCCGACTGGGAATGATTGAAGGCAGGAGGAGATGGGACGACAGAGGATGAGATGGTTGGATGGCATCACCGACTCGATGGACATGAATTTGGGTAAACTCTGGGAGTTGGTGAAGGACAAGGGAGGCCTGGTGTGCTGCAGTCCATGGAGTCACAAAAAGTCGGACACAACTGAGCAACTGCACTGAGCTGACAATTCGAGAAGGGTTGCGAGGACCACCAATCCCCAGCGTGCTGGTGAGTATCCTTCTCAGGAAGATGGCGCCTGGCATTCATGAAGTATGGGGGCCGGTGTATTGCTCAATCTTCTCAGGTTGACAGCATTGGTTTTCTGTAATTTGAGAGGAGTGTGGCATGTCAGCTCGGCTTTTATCGTGCACCCCTCTTCTCTTCCTGAGGGTTGTTGGCCTTGTGGAGATTTCCTGGCGGTTAGGGTTAGTGTCTGAGCCTCTGTGTTTGCTCAGGTATCTGGGGCCATGGTTCAGCGACTTGCACAGACGCACCTGATGGAACTGATGACTGGCGACTGGAAAGCCCAGGAATTGTCCGACAGCTCCCGTACTGCTTTCACTGAGTTACCACAAGTTTTCTGATAACTGACCTTCCAGAGTTACAGGGTTTCATTAGCTACCCATCTTCATGCTAAATCGGGGGGGGGGGGAAGGATATATTTTGGGGTAAAGCAAAGGAGATGGACTCAGCGAACACTCGCGCATCACTTTTCGCCATGGTCCCTTCTCCCTTTTTTTTTCATGCCGGCTGGACTTCCCCAAGCCTTGCGTCTGTGGGCAAGGCTGCCTGGGGAAACAGCTGAGTCACAGCTTTGCTGCTTCTCTATAATTACAAATTTTATCACCTCATCTGACATAGAAAGGGTGTTGGTTGGAAATGAAATACACATTAGGAATAAGCTCTTTAGAAACAGCAAGAAAAAAAAAAAAAGCCTTTCATAATCTGTAAGGCTATTTTTTAAAGAGTCTGGAGCTCAGGTTATGACGAGACAGAGGAGTCATCCCCCCTTCCTACCCCTACAGTCATTCAGCGCAGAACATTCAAATCAACAACACTGTACTTTTTGCATTCTATCAACTCATCTGGTTATTTTGCTTCATGTCCATAGCACACATGTCCGGCTAACGCACCATACCAGCCACCACCATCTCTTCTCCCACATTCTTTGCTGTCCAGGACTCTTCAAGATCACCTTCNAGACAGAGGAGTCATCCCCCCTTCCTACCCCTACAGTCATTCAGCGCAGAACATTCAAATCAACAACACTGTACTTTTTGCATTCTATCAACTCATCTGGTTATTTTGCTTCATGTCCATAGCACACATGTCCGGCTAACGCACCATACCAGCCACCACCATCTCTTCTCCCACATTCTTTGCTGTCCAGGACTCTTCAAGATCACCTTCACTATGAAATCTTCTTGTCCCCGCCCCCCCGTAGATACTCCTTCACGCTGTGTTATTTTGCTCTAGGAATTTAAAAAGCAATGTCCTTGGGTCATTCTCGGTGTCCATCACATCTCCGGAAGGTTTGTTGCTGTTTTTTAGTCTCTCAGTCATGTCTGACTCTTTGTGACCCCGTGGACAGTAGCCCCCTAGGCTCCTCTGTCCATGGGGATTGTCTAGGCAAGAATACTGGAGTGGGTTGCCATGCCCTCCTCCAGGGGACCTTCCCAATCCAGGGACTGAACCTGTGTCTCTTGTACCTCCTGCAGTGGCAGGCAGGTTCTTTACCACTAGCAGCACCAACGAAGTACATTTTTATTCTCCTTGTGGTTCTTCCTTCCACGGGGCAGTCTTCAGTATGATCTGATCTCAGATCTCCCTTGTTTCCAACTTATATCAACCAGGTGCCCTCCCAGCCAAGCTAAGAACAAGGTCCCGCTTCCCACATGTACATGTGAACCATCCCCCAGTATAGCCAGGGCCTGCCAACGAGTGACGTTTCCTCTTCCTCCTCTGCCCAAATGTGACCTTGCCGATAGCATCTCCTGTTAGACGACCGATCCGGATGTTTCTGTTGCCCGGTTGTTATTTTGCCACATGCTTCCTGGACAGGTTTCCAGGTAACCTTAATGGCTGTGCTTCTGGGGAAGGAGGAGTAGAAAATAACTCACCTCTCCAGTAAGTGGCTTTCAAAATATAACAGCATTTAAAAGCTTTTAAAGAGCAGCTCTCTCCTTCCGGCCGGCCAGGCCCTGTTTGCTTTGTGATAGGAGTCCCCATAAGGCTCCGTGCTTGGCAACCTCCAACTCGCACAGAAGGCAGATTTCAAGGCCAGGGGATTGATTTGTCTCTGAGGGCTTTTCCACGAGGGGTGTGGGAGGGGAGTCTTTAGGGAAGCGGTGATCAGTGAGATTTGCCTCTCCGTCTGCTGTGTGAGGCTCAACACACTCTTTGTCTCCACAAGCCAACCCCAAACCACAGAGCGGAGCAGTTTGTCCTGGAGAGGCTGAGACAACCAAGACCCGGAGGGTAAGAGGTTGGGGCCGTCACAGCCTCTCCTCCCACTCGCATTTCCTTCCGAAACTTGCAGGGGAGACGTCCCTGAAATTGCTTGGTGTTTTGCCTTGATGTGGCCACAGTGTGGCCATCCAGGCTTACTGTGGTGCGGCTGGGTCCCGGGGCTCAAACATGGCCTGACTGTCCACTTTTGGAAACTGGGAGGCGTTTTGGCCTCTGCCAGGGCTTGAGTTTCCCGTCCCTAGAGCCTTGAGCAAGACTCTCATGTTTACCAAATCCTAGCCTCATGGTTCCTCCTGTCAGGGCCGGAGGAGGAGAAGCAGGCACATCATAGCAACTCGACTTGCACCTTCTGTCCCTTCATTTCTGCCCAGCGTGGAGTAACGGGGGGAGACGAGCTAGAGATGGGGTGTCAGGGGTGAGGGGAGGGACTGGTCATGTGAGCTCTGAAAGTACCATCTGGAAATTCTCACTGCAAATCACATCATTAGATCTTCTGTATATAGTTTTTATATTTTTTTCAAAAGTGAAAGAAAGGGAAAAGTGAAAGTGAAGTCGCTCAGTTGTGTCCGACTCTTTGCAGATCCATGGACTGTAGCCCACCAGGCTCCTCAGTCCATGGAATTTTACAGGCAAGAGTACTGGAGTGGGTTGCCATTTCCTTCTCCAGGGAATCTTCCCGACCCAGGGATGGAAACCGGGTCTCCCGCATTGCGAGGCAGATGCTTTACTGTCTGAGCCACAGGGAAGCCCAAACTATTTTTTTAATTCAAATTAAACACCCACACTAGCTTTTAAATGTTCCAGAAAATGTAGTGGATTTTTTGTTGTTGTTTAAGAAATGCTGTTTTGAGTCCTCTGAAAGAGTTACAGTCTCCACCTGGTTTATTTTCTGTGCAAATTTATATATCGACATACCATATCCAAGCATTCTAAAATCAAGTGCTTACAAGTATTTGACAATATCTCATAGCTACTAGTGAATTCGCTCAGTCGTGTCTGACTCTGCGACCCCATGGACTGTAGCCTGCCAGACTCCTCTGTCCATGGGATTCTCCAGGCAAGAATACTGGAGTGGGTTACCATTTCCTTGGTAACCATTACCTTCCCCTGGAGAGGGGATCTTCCTGACCCAGGGATCAAACCTGGGTCTCCCGCATTGGAGGCAGATGCTTTAACCTCTGAGCCACCAGGGAAGCCCAATAGCTACTAAATCAAGCCCAAATCTTCTCCAGATTTATTTCATCTTTTGGTGTTGCCTTGAGCAGAGAACTACTTAACAACAGTAGCTGCTGCCCATCCAAGTTCACACTCATGGACACGGAGATGGTGGGCTTTTCCACTTTAGTGTGTGAACTGCTTTTCAAGGTTCAGGGAGAGCTTGGTTACATAGTACCTCCTAGGTCTTAAAATTAAAAAAAAAAATCAATGTCCATTTTAGGTATTGGGTCTTGAGGGACCTAATTAAAATATGCACATAAGTCTTTCAGGAGACAGGAGAGAGAAGAGTCGTGCACCGCTTTACATGTGTGAAGAGATAACCTGGTTTATGTTGATGTTCATCAACTTGAAAATAGCTTGCGGACCACCACCACTAAAAGCATCATTTGGCTTTAAAGACTGAATATACTGCAGTTTCCTTGGGTTGTTGCGTGGAATGCTGGAACCAGAGGAGCTAAATAGTTCATCTTAAGGCAGATTGAGATTCAACAAGTCCCTGCTTCCAGCAGGATTAACTCCCTGGGTCCCATCAGCTTTGGATGGAGGTTTCACTAGGGGGTGAAAACCAGTCTGTCAGATGTTAGAGAGCAGGGCATGAGGATGACTGTGGGGTCCCCACAAATCAAAAATATTAAGGTTCATTCTCCCCTAGCACATATAATTCACAACAAAGCCTGTGCAAAGCTACAATATGAATATAAAAGGTTCTCTTATTGTAACTTCCTGATTGGTGAAAATACTTTGAATTCTTACTTGCTCTTTGGATCGCTACTGTCCCAAGCACATGCTCAGTCTTCCGTTAAGCTACCTTGGCATACCTGGTAAGGTGGGAAGGGGCAGCTATGGAAACGGTCATCTGAGAGAGCGTAGGTGCGTAGAGAGAGCAGGGTCCCAATCGAGTCACAGGGCAGAGGAAAGTGAAGACCCAGCGAGGGCTCTGGAGTGGGTGGGTTTCAAAATGTATAGAACAGGTCCTTGTAGGTCCCGAGCCCTGGGGACTCAGTGTATGATCTGCACACATTCATTTTCTGGCTGGGAGGCTGGAGGCAAACAGACAGCTCATTAGGAAAATAACCGAAGAACTAAATCTAATGGAGGAAGTGGGCAGCGGGTCCCAGGCAGGTGAGTGTGGCTCACCATCCATGGGAGCACAGAGAGCAACGTGTCCGCTCCTCAAAGGTTGGTCGCCGAGGGCTTTGTCAGACCAGGAAGGGAAAGGAGTTTTTTCAAAGGGCCTTTTGTGAAACACACACAGCTCTGGCCCCTGAGAATCAAATCAAGATCTGGAAACCTGTGTAGCAACCGCTTGTATGCACGATGCTTAGAAACCAGCCCGGGGCCTTCCATCCTTTTTCATTCGCCAACCCCACTTTTCTTTTTCTGAGAGCTAAGATCTCCCTGTCGTTGGAAAGAGATCACGGAAAAAGAAAAAAAAAAAAAAAAAACATTAAAAATCACCCAAAGCTGAAGTTATTCCCTTAGTTTCGAATAAAATCAAAGACTGTCGCAATATTTTTGTTAGAAGAGATTATTCAGAAAACTCTATAGGAAGTATATTTTACAAATTCGAGTATTATTATTTGTATCATAGATCAGACTATTTAGTGGGTAATGCGATATAATGTTTCAGCCTATATTTTGAAATAAACCAAACCTAGGAATAGATCAGCAATAAACTTGTTAAAAAATTGAAACATAACTTAAAGTAGAGCCTCAATTGTTTTTGACCTCTAGTTTCTTTTGTTAGATCATATCTTCCATGTATATTACTGTTTCTTTCTTTTGCTTAGAGTGGTCAAGAATTCTTCCCTGTCCTTTTCTGTCTTCAAGGAGTGTTATAAACACGAGGAAGCTTCTGTCTCAAGAAAATGTGATCTTTGTGCCTGTATTTACAGATTTCCCCTCCTCCCCCACAGTATCGTTTAGTTTTCAACCAGCACACAGATCTTGTTTGTTTTGTTTGCTTAGTTTTCCTAGATTTGCACCCTCAAGGGCTCTGGGCTCTTCAGATTTTGTGTTGCGAGAAGAAGCCCACGCCCCAAGGGCAGAAAGCTTAGGTTACTGCACTGGCCAGGGTCCCGCTTTCTAGTTTAAGGCCTATGGCTGATCCTTCAGATTTGCTGAGATCCAGCTTTTGTAACTGTTTACAGAGTTGTTTTGGACATGGAACAAAATAATGACTGTAAAAGCTCTACTCAGATGCAAATTATGTATCGTTCTTAGTAAAGTTTCTGTTCTATTCCGAGACAGAGGAGCGGTGGGAGTCATTCGTTTGGTATTTCTTTTCCTCCCGTCCCTCCTTTTACATGTTTTCCTCCTCTGTTCCTGTCCCTGGTTCTCTTCAGATTTCATGAGCTGAAAATGATGTCATCATTACTGAGTCATGACGCTGAGTCAGGCGTTGAGAATATGAATCAGCTGAAATTAAGGGAAGAGTCATCTCAAGTCCAGAAGGACCTAACACTACGGAGTCAACTTCTGTTGAAGACAGAGAACTGTCTTTCATTGTCAAGTGCTAAGTGAAACCATAAGTCAGAGTAATAAGCCAGAACTCTAGGGCAAAGAACTGGGGAACTCAGTAGGCAATGAATAAAGGGTCAGAGGAATTGACAAACAGCTGCAGAGGGCAGTTTTGAACCTGTAGGCCTAGTAACCTATAATCATCCTTGAAGACAGGAATACCATAATCTCAGCAAGCTGAATAAAGGCGTCCAACCAGTGAATCAAGGCAGTGGTTATGCAATGGCTTGCCTTGCAGTTCCAAAGCTTGCTGACAATAGATTCTGTTTCTCTCCACCCTTTCATTGAAGTTTCTTGACCCAAGAGGGTTGAACACCTGGTAGGAGCCCATGCCTAAACCAGATTCCTTAAGCACTGATTATTATCATCCACGATGTTTCACTTGTGACTGATGTACTTATAAGTCAGCGATTCAAGTTTGTCTGTGGAACTCTAGTGCACAGAGTCTCAATCTTTGATTTTAAGCCGTAGCCCCTTTGGAAGTCTGGTGGGGCCTCTGGATCACCTCTCAGAATGATTCTGAAAAGTATAAAAGAGAATACATAGGATGCTAAGGAAACCAAGTGTATTGAAGAAGTGATAAAGTAACATGCTTCTTAGTACATTAAGTAAGCTGTATTGGTGGGTTTAGTAAGTGTTGTACTTTCAAAGTAGTGATGAATGTTGATGATATTTCAAGATATTGACAACAATGGTTGGTGACTGTAACTCTTATGGTTTGTTCCCTATTTCATAATTGAAAGAAATACTAAATTTCAGTAACAGGTTAGTGAAAATAAATGAGACTTTCCCTCATCCAAATATATAGATCCCTGGAATACCCTATAGATGGCCCCACTGGATGCCTGTGGGCCCAAGGTAAGCACTCCTACTGGAGTGGCCTCTTTACCTCTGGCCCAAAAGACAGGCCCATGGACTGAGATGAATAGCATTACTTGTATCTTCTTGGTATATCTGTGTATAAACCCAACTTTCACAGCTCCTCTCCAAATGGCATTCATCTGTTTAATGGCAAGAAGGAAACATAAAATGCATTTGGGAACTAGAGGCAACGTGTGCCTGCTTTGTGCTTTTGCTCAGGTGAACAGGTATCCTTACAACAGGTAGTCAGGGTTTTAGCGTACTTGTCAAAATAAACTTCTGGAATCATCTTGACTTTAGGTGAGGGTTCCCAGGGACTTCAGGGCATCCAAGAAGGCTCGTACAAATGTGGGCTAACAGCAGGATCAAGAAAAGCTAAGGCCCGTACTGGTGTGACATGAGCAGATTAGGAAGAGGCAAGGAGTGTTTGGGCTCAGATGTTGGAATAAGCCCAGGCTGGGCAGAGTTTAGCACAACTTCAGGCCTGGGACTGGGGTAGCCACAGAGTGTGGGCCAAACAAGCTGTTTTTTTTTTTTACCGGTTTCACAGTGAACACATTTTTCAGTCACTCCCCAGTGTCAGTAGAAACAGAAACAACACCCACTATTTTGGTTTGGGGGAACTAGTTTTGTTTTAGAGGCTTAAAGAAGCAAAGAATGTACGAATGTCCACAGTTAGGCAATCTTGACATAGAATGTGTGCTCCAGGAAGCAAGAGGATTAAAAGAGCTTAGAAGTAATGTGCTTTAACCTTTCAGTGACATAGGTTATTATTTTGGCATCTTTTTTCTGTTTTTTTAAGGGGAGGATGTTGCTACAGTGTTTTTCTTTTAACATGTACAACTTTTGCAGTAAGTTGTATGGGCATGAGCCAGATTTTATACACTTACGTGCGTTAGATGTGTGTGTGTGTTTGTATGTAGAAACTCCGATACTTTGGCCACCTCATGCGAAGAGCTGACTCGTTGGAAAAGACCTTGATGCTGGGAAGGATTGGGGGCAGGAAGAGAAAGGGACGACAGAGGATGAGATGGCTGGATGGCATCACTGACTCGATGGGCTGAGTCTGAGTGAACTCTGGGAGTTGGTGATGGACAGGGAGGCCTGGCGTGCTGCGTGCGATTCATGGGGTCACAAAGAGTCGGACATGACTGAGCAACTGAACTGAACTGAACTGAAGTCTAGTTTTATTTTTGTATGTTTGTTGTCTGTTACCTGAATAAAGAAGCCTTTGGAAAATAGACGGAGAGTAAATCAAAGGGCTGATACCTGCATGCCCATTTGCGTACTTCTTTGTTTCTGAGTCACAAGGACAATATTTCCAAACAAATGTCAGAGGAAGCGATGCCTGCCCTGATAAATGTTGTGTCAAAACTGGATGAGGGAACTGCTATGAATAGAAAAATGGACTTCAAGTAGTGTGGTCAGTTAAGAAATGAAGACTTGAGGCCATCCTCAGAGAATGACAGATCTACTCATGACAACATCTGTGTTTCTGAAGTGCGTGCTGTCTGACCGGTGGACAGTCCTCAGGCTGATGGAGGAACTGCCGATGTGTCTGGCAGATGGACCGGGTTGGCTGAAAGTCGAGATCTGGCGGCAGCTGCTGCTCCTTGTAAGCACTGGGAACGCCGAGGGGGCAAGGGGCAGCTGTCCAGCTTAGCATCACGGGTATCTGTGCCCTTTGCTCAGGGGCGCATCCTTCATGGCAGCCTGAAGCTGCCCTGGCACATCTGCAGACTCCCTTTTGGTTTCTGTGTTTTCTGAGCAGCAGCGTTGTCTCCCGTCGGCCCCAGCTCAGACACTCTCAGACCACGCTTCTGCCATTCTCTGCGCTTGTGTGTGGTGATCCTGGCCCATGGGGTCCTCTCCATTTTCCATCCCCTTTCTCAGAACAATGATGGTGAAAGTCCCAACCAAGGTTCTATCCAGGGACGTGGGCTCGGAATTTAACTATAGGAAAAATACCACCTTGAATTTTCCCCAGAACTCAGCTTTGCAGGGTTTTAAATGGAATTGTGAACCACTTGGGGGGTCCTTTGCACTCAAGAGAAAAAAATGTGTTCCCTGGTTTTCTTTATGGAAGCCATTTCCTTCCTGGAATATTAAAACAAAACAAAACAAAACATTGCACACTGCGTTCTGGGAGCTGCAGAAGGATTAAGAGTGACCTTTAGCTGAGGAAACAGGCAGCCCAACTACAGAAGATTCTGATCTATTTTCTTTTTATGTGTATAATATTGCGCCTCTATGGAAAACACTGGCAAGGTTCTAAGCCAGCCTCAAGCAGATGCTAAATATTCTTAGAGAAATGACCTTGAATTAGTAGAGAAATTGTCTAAGTACGCACCAGGGTAAACCCAGTTCAAATCTGTTACAGGCATCTCCTTCTCAAAGAAGGGGTTAGGATTTCTGTTTAAAAGACAGGATATAAGATAAAGCGTACATTACGGTAATACCATTTCCTTATACCAGCTTTATATTACTTGACAGCCGGTGGCTCAGACCGGGTAAAGAATCTGCCTGAAATGCAGAAATCTGGGTTGTATCCCTGGGGAGGGAAGATCCCCTGGAAAAGGGAACGGCTACCTACTCCAATATTCTTGCCTGGAGAATTCCATAGACAGAGGAGCCTGGTGGGCTATAGTCCATTGGGTTACAAACAGTCAGACTAATACTTTTAGAGATAAGGTTCGTAGAGCAGTGATATAGTTGAGTTATACAATTACATAACAGCTGTAGTAAACACAGGTTGATAAGAACATTCATCTTTAAAACAAAAATCTTCCTTTGTATTAAATAGTTATTATGACAGGATAAATATGGCAATCTAAAGAATGAACCATAATAAACAAGTAGAGTTAATTCACAAAGAAAATAAATATTCACAAAATAGCTACTATGAGCTGGGCACTGTGTAGGGACTTTGGCCTGCGTTATTCCACTTGATTCTGACAACAGACTGGAAATATTAAGTATTTGAACAAACAGAAAATTGATTTCATTGAGGGCATAAAGTAATTGTACCATTTGAGAGGTAAGCCCATTTCTGTATTGAAAAACCCACCCTCTTGTCATCCTAACCCGCTACCTCAGGTTACTTAGGATAAATGTGGTTCATCATTTCTTCTCTTTCCTTTTAACTTTTATCATGCCTTCAAAGAAGGGCATGGTCACACTCTCCATAGTGCCTTTAAAGAAAAATTCATTTATTTGGTTGTGCAGGGTCTCAGTTGTAGCACACAGGATCTTTGTAGTTGTGGTGTGTGAACTCTTAGTGACGGCATGTGGGAACTGGTTCCCTGACCAGGGATCAAACCCCGGCCCCCTGCATTGGGAGTGTGGAGTTTTAGCCACCGGACCATCAGGGAAGTCCCTCCATAGTGGCTTTCATCATCATTATCACCATTATCATAATGGTCACAATAATGGTGACCATTCATCGACTCCATTTAATGCCTTTAATTAATACTGTTGTTGCTTGGAGATATCTCATCTTACCCATGTTATACTATATGTTTCTTAAAAGTTGATCTGGAGTTTTGCTCATTTTTATATCTTAAGCAGCCTGTTACATACTGTTCTGCATCTCATATCTACTCAATACAAAATTTTGAACGAAACTAAAGCAAAATGAGTCCAGGAAGACGATAAAGTTAAGAGTTCAAAAACATAATGTTCTAGCTAAGGAATGGTAAAGTTATATATTCTTTACCCCGTTCCATGAAACCTACAAAAGGGATGAAAGGTAGAAGGATGAAATTTTGATAGAAAATGTCCATTTGCAATGAAACTGGGAAATAGTCAAAATCTCAAACTCACATTATCTGTCAAAGTTAGTGCCTCAGGACTGAGTCAAGGGAGGCTGTAGAGAGCTGAGACGCACCTTCTGGGTTCCAGTTAGGGTTCAGATTCCTCTCAAAGCTGGAAGGGACCCAGGTGATGCTCTTTTCCTCAGAGCGAGGACTGAAGGTGGGGTTGGGACACAAGAAAAATGCACTGTTTGTGGGGGTTGTTCTTCATAGTAGAGAAGGGAGGATGGTGAGGCAGATGGAAAGACACTATTGGGCAAGACATATTTATTCCCCCTGAATAGAATTCCTATTGAGGAGGTGAAGCAGAGAGGATGAATCAGCGGTAATGGCAGTCTGCTTTGGAGTGGCTGATGAGAATCAAGCAAAGAAGTACAGATAGATGTAAACAACCAAACAAAAGATTCAAGGGCCACGGTCTCTCACCATCCTTCCTGACGTCGGGCTTAGGGTACCCCCTTACGAGGGAGGTCACAGAATACGACGGTTGTGGCCAAACTACTCTTGAATCTGTTGAGTCAGACCCAGTGTGAAACCTGCAGCTGCCCTAGCCTACCCACGACTCCTCTCCATATTCTCCCTCCTCTCCAGGCCTGACCGAACAGCATTCCCTTCAGAGCAAAGTCCAAGTTCCCATGCAGACGGAGGCATACTAGCAAGACCAAGAGCGAATTTAAAAAGAAGTGAAAAGGAGGAAAGAAATTCAGCGATCAGAATGTAGATGAAGGCTGCTGTTCAAGGGAATTATCCCAGTGAACCACAGAATCTCAAATGCACGTTTATCTCTTCTCCCAAAGAAATAAAAGAAAAATACGTCTTTCAAAAACAATTCGAGAATAAAAAGAGATCAAAGAAGAATAAGGAAAAGTAAGTTCAGAAAACTAAGGTCATGGCATCTGGTCCCATCACTTCATGGTCAATAGATGGGGAAACAGTGGAAACAGTGACAGACTTTATTTTTTGGGGCCCCAAAGTTGCTGCAGATGGTAACTGCAACCATGAAATTAAAAAATGCTTGCTCCTTGGAAGAAAAGCTATGACCAACCTAGACAACATATTAAAAAGCAGAGACATTACTTTGCTGACAAAGGTCAGTCTAGTCAAAGCTATGGTTTTTCCAGTGGTCATGTATGGATATGAGGGTTGGACTGTAAAGAAAGCTGAATGGCGAAAAATTGATGCTTTTGAACTGTGGTGTCGGGAGAAGACTCTGGGGAGCCCCTTGGACAGCAAGGAGTTCCAACCAGTCCATCCTCAAGGAAATAAGTCCTGAATCTTCATTGGAAGGACTGATGCCGAAGCTGAAACTCCAGTACTTTGGCCACCTGATGAGAAGAACTGACTCATTGGAAAAGACCCTGATGCTGGGAAAGAGTGAAGGTGGGAGGAGAAGGGGATGACAGAGGATGAGATGGTTGGATGGCATCGCTGACTCGATAGACATGAGTTTGAGTAAACTCCGGGAGTTGGTGATGGACAGGGAGGCCTGGCTGCAGTCCATGGGGTTGCAAATAGTCAGACGCGACTGAGCGACTGAACTGAATTTAAGGTGAGTTAAGAGTTATGAAAGAAATTGAAGATAATAAAAACATCCTAGAGATGAGAACCACATTAGAACAGATGTTGAAAACATATTCAGCAGTGCAGAGGTCAGATTAGAATAAAATAGTAATTACAGGATTAAAAAAAAACAAACCAATGAAATTAAGTAGAAGGAAGATAGCAGTTATTAAAGACAGCCAACAGCCAGTCCTCATCTGGGGTAGTGGTGTCCCTGAAGCAGAGAACAGAACAAATGCAGCAGGAAATAAAAATGTCAAAATTAAACTCCACTGATACAAAGTATGATCTGATTTTGCTGATGAAGAGATTTCAGAGGAAAAAAGCCGACAACAGAGGAATCGACACAATGATAGAGTAAGTTAAGTTACTGAAATCTAAGGACAATGTAAGAGTTCCTAGGCATCTAGGCAGAAAAATCAAATTTCCTATAAGGAGGGAAAGAGTAGGCTGACCTCAGATTTCTTGACAGAGATAATCAATTATAGAGAAAAGTGGACAACACAATCTGGTTAGCCACAAGATGAGTCAAAATTAAGTCTCAGGAAGGTATAGTGTCAGAGGACNTAAGGACAATGTAAGAGTTCCTAGGCATCTAGGCAGAAAAATCAAATTTCCTATAAGGAGGGAAAGAGTAGGCTGACCTCAGATTTCTTGACAGAGATAATCAATTATAGAGAAAAGTGGACAACACAATCTGGTTAGCCACAAGATGAGTCAAAATTAAGTCTCAGGAAGGTATAGTGTCAGAGGACTGAGATGGAGTCTTAAATCCATTTAGTAGAGCAAAACCAGATGGACGCAAAATTATGGTTCAAGAGCAGAATGTAATAACTATTTTAAATGCTAAACATATAAAGTAAACATACAAAGTAGCATATTATATGATGTTCAGTTCAGTTCAGTTGCTCAGTCGTGTCCAACTCTTTGCGACCCCGTGAAT